>JAMKQA010003402.1:0-14657 GCA_024699735.1 Posidonia australis
TCACATGAGTTGAGGACGGTGTCACCTCCTATCACAGGCAAAACAGGCTCCCCCGGTGCTGAGGGCACCAATGCGTTAACCTGTTATTTCTTCGCATATGCATAACATTTCGCACGCATTTCGACCAGGGGCATGTCAGCTGCCTTATGAGTCGCATTTCCAACTCGAGGATCTCTTTTAAGATACCATAATAGTTAATATAGTCTTCTCCATAACAAGATTTGTTCATCATAATCCTTAAATTTTGAGTAGTCAATCTCCCATCGTACACTTGTGTGTGAAATCGATACTCATTTGTAAAGTAAGCTTTATACGACTTTACATGAAAAATAGGACTATAAGCTAAGTCTTTTAAGAGTTTTTACTATGGAGTAGGATCAAGTTGGTTTACATGATTTCCAAACCTCTTAGGAAATGTGTTCCTGAATAACTCTAAGATATCATCATCTTTTAGACTAGAATGGTCGATTATTAATTGTTCTGTGAATTACTTGCACTTGAAAATTTGACATAGTAAGATAAAATATTATCAAAATTTATTGAATAGACATATCGAGAAAGATAGCGAAAAATACTCAACAAAAGATTCGACTTTATCTTAATTATCAAGAATATATAACCCAGCAACTTCGTTCTCTCTCTGAGTTAGTAGACGTTCTTTTCCCTTTTTAAAAGGACGAGCACTAGAATAAAATACAAAAAATATATCGTTTTGTTCTTCAACTCCCATATCATCGTTCCTCTGTATTCTATTATGCATTATTTCAACCTCTGACAAGAAATATATTGAGCAAAAAATGGCAACCTCTTTGTTGATATATTGTGCACTTATTGAATCTTCCACTCTATTCTTATTTCGAACTTTTCATTTCAAGAAAAACATGTACCTATTAAAAATGAGGATAAATTAGATAAAAGAGCTCCATATAATAAAAAGGAAACAAACTTTCTTTAGAATAACATATATCTCTCGAAAGGATACATCCATCAATATTACATTGGTTCACCCACTTTGGCTTTGTAAGATAAGTGGATTATGAGATGTTCCATCGAGTCAAAGAAGGCAGACGAAAATATCTTCTCAAGATTGCACAACATGAGAACAATATTTCCCTCTAAAATCTCATGTCTTCCACAGACAATTTGGTGGAACAAATGACTTTGAAGAATTTATTTAGATATGTAAGTACATCTATAATAAGCTTAGGTAACAAACCTCTAAATGCAAGGAGAAGTAATCTCTCTATAAATATGTGACAATCATGGCTTTTCATTTCCTTAAAAGTATATTTCTTGAGATCCACAAGTTTTGATATATTTGATGCATATCAGTTTGAAAATTTCAAATTGCTGATCCACTCACACATTGTCTTTATCTGATTCTTATCGAGTGTGTACTTTTTCTTTACCATTTCAGTCTTTCTATTGCAAGTTCTATCATGTGCAAGTCCTTATGACTACAAACCAACTTCAAATCTCTACGTACATTCTCTGTATTCTTTGTCTTGCCCTTGACATCCATTACCGAGTAGAATATATTGTCAAATACATTCTTCTCGATATGCATGACATTTAAATTATGCTTAATTAAGAGCATAGACCAATACGGTAACTCCTAAAATATGCTGATCTTCGTCCAATTGTGAGTGTTTCTGAATCCTTCTAATGTTTGTGGACCAACATTGTAACATCCTGGAACTTAGAAAAGATGGACTTAAGAAGTACCATGTAATTCTGTGATTAATTATTAATGGATGATTATGTTGGGGTGGCAATCTTGTGTTAGTGGTGTGATTATTTTTTGGTGTGGTTGGTGGACTGGCTAGCTCAATTCAGGGTAGTCCTGGTGCATGTCTTAGGCACACATGATTGGTGCACGATCTTGGAGCACCCATGTGATGCACCAAGCCAGCGCATGTTGGTGGCACAGTATGGCATAAAGAGCGAGAGAGGATGAGAGAAAAGAGAGAGACGTGGGAGGGAGGAAGTGAGTGGAGGGAGAGAGAATGAGTGGAGGAAGGATGTGCTCGGGACGAAGAGAATGCGAGGAAGAGAGAAGGCTTGGGTCGTGCACGGCGGAGGCCTCTGGCTTAGAAAGCCACATAAATTGCACACAACCAGTCAGCCACGTGCACACCAACACTCCCTCAACAACCAACCATGCCAGCCATTGGAAGCACCCAACCACCCACCACAACCACGAGGCCAACTGCAAGCCTCAACCACTGGCCCACAAATGTGGGTCCCACTTGGTCCCCACACCTGGGCCCCACACGGACCCACACCCGAGCCCCACATGCACAGTGCCAACCACGCATAGGGACATGTAAAAGAAGTCGGCCCACGAGGCCCAAGCTCAAAAGCACGAAACCACAGAACAGGCCTCGGAACAGTCACACCCGTCCAGGAATAAAATTCATAAAATGTAAATAATTACAAAATGAATTTTACAGGTGTTACATCCTAACCACCATAAAAGAAGAATTCGCCATTGAAATCACTAGGCAAAAAGATACAGGTATTGAGCTAGGATGGCTTCTTCACATTCCCACGTGGCCTCCTCTGCTCCATGATGCCGCCACCGCACCAAGACTAGCGGAATCACCTTGTTCCACAACACCTGCTCTTTGCAGTCAACAATCTCGACGGCATCCTCCACAAAGGATAGATCTTCATGGAGTCCTTCTGGCTGAACTGGAATCACATGAGAAACGTCAGCCAGGCACTTCCTCAGCATGGAGACATGGAACACGTCGTGCACAGATGACATCTCTAGTGGTAGATCCAACTGATAAGCGACCTCGTCGATTCTCTGGGTGATCTGGTACAGGCCAATATAGCGAGGACTCAGCTTGCCACGCTTCCCGAACCTCACGATACCCTTAGTCAGTGACACCTTTAGGAATACATAGTCTCCCACCAGAAACTCCAGCGGTCTCCACCTTCTATCGGCAAAGCTCTTCTGTCGACTCTGTGCAGCCAACAGTCTACTCCAGATCAAATCTACCTTGTTCGCATATAGCTACACAAGCTCAAGACCAATCAACTGACGCTAGTCTACTTCACTCCAGCAAATAACGATCTACATGGCCTACCGTACAAAGCTTCATACGGCACCATCCCGATGCTCGAGTGATAATTATTATTGTAGGCGAACTCAATCAGCAGCAAGTGGTCCTCCCAACTCCCTTGAAAGTCTAAGGCACATGCTGTGAGCATATCCTATAGCGTCTGGATAGTCCTCTCTGTTTGACCATCCGATTGAGGATGAAATGCTGTGTTATAATTGAGCACAGTGCAAAAGGCCTCCTGTAGAGTTCTCCAGAACCTTGAGGTGAACCTCATGTCTCTGTTCGACACGATGGACACTGGAACACCATGCAACCTCACCACCACGGAGACATACAACACCGCCAGGCAGTGCATCGGAAGCTTCACCCGAATGACCAAGAAGTGAATAGACTTTGTTAGCCAATCCACGATCACCCACACGGTGTTGTTCTTCCTCTGAGTCCACGACAAACCAATCACGAAGTCCATCGAGATGTGCTCCCACTTCCACACAGGAATATCCAATGGCTGCAAGGTCCCTCCTGGTCTCTGGTGCTCTGCCTTGACCAATTGGTAGATAGTACACCTCACCACATGTTCAAAAACATCTCTCTTCATGCTAGGCCACCAAAAGTTCTGCTTCAAGTCTCGGTAAATCTTCGTACTACCAGGGTGAATAGTGTACCTAGGCCGATGCACTTCATCTAGCAACCTCTGCCTGGACTCCTCATGTTGGAGCACATACAGACGCATATCATACCTCAGCTCCCCATATGCCCCAACAGAGAAATAAGGTTTTCCACCAGCCTCCAGCTTCTTAAACACAGCCTGAACAAACGGATCCAGTTGCTGACAGGCGACAATAAACTCTAACAGCTTAAGGCGAACAGACAGGTTAGCCACCCAGGCACCAACCATTCCCTGAGCTTGCCGCATCGGCCAACAACTCACCAAATCCTCCAACATGGTCCACTCCTTGACCATCAGGCTCGCTATCACATGCGTACGCCGACTCAGAGCATCGACGACCACGTTGGCCTTGCCGGGATGGTAGCACAGGTTGAAATCATAATCCTTCAAATACTCCACCCAACAGCACTGCCTTAGTTTGAGGTCCTTTTGCGTGAAGATATACTTCAAGCTCTGATAAACGGTGAAGACCTCAAACTACTCCCCATAGCGATAGTGTCACTAGAGCTTGAGAGCGAACACTACGACAGCCATCTCCAAATCGTGGGTTGGGTAGTTCTTCTCAAGATCCTTCAGTTGGCGCGAAGCATATGTGATAACATTGCCATGCTGCATCAGAACACACCCTAACCCAACGCCACTAGCATCACTATACACAGTGAAGCCACCACTTCTAGAAGGTAGAGTCGACACAGGGGCAGAAACTAGACGAGACTTCAGCTATTGGAAACTCGCCTCACAATTCTGGTCCCAGCAAAAAGGAACACCCTTCCTGGTCAACTCTATCAAAGGCGTGGCTATGGAGGAGAAATCCCTGATAAACATCCTCTAATAACCCGCCAGACCCAAGAAACTCCTAATCTCCGACATAGTCCTGGGTCGCTCCCAACTACTCACCACCTCGACTTTGGCAGGATCCATTCTGATGCCTTCTCCAGAAATCAAATGGCTAAGGAACATGACTTCGCTCAGCCAAAACTCACATTTTGAGAATTTGGCGTACAGCTGATGACGCCTCAGAGTATCCAAAACCACCCCCAAGTGCAAGGCATGAGTCTCAACATCAGGAGAATAGACCAGCACGTCATCATCAAAAACCACAATGAATTGGTTCAGAAAATGGCTAAAAATCTTATTCATTACATCTATAAACGCAGTCAGTGCATTAGTCAAGCTGAAAGGCATGACTGTGAACTCGTAATATCGCGTCCGAAAAGCAATTTTTTGAATGTCTGGGTCTCGTATCCACAACTAGTGATACCTTGACCTTAGATCAATCTTTGAGAACACCGATGCAGACTGCAACTGGTCGAACAGGTCATCAATGCGGGGCAAGGGATACTTGTTCTTCACCGTGAGCTGGTTCAGCATCCTATAGTTTATACACAATCGGAGCGAACCATCCTTCTTGTGGACAAACAAGATAGGCGCTCCCCACAGAAACACACTCGACCTGATAAACCCCTTGTCCAGCAACTCCTGCAACTCCTGCAACTGAGTCTTGAGCTCTTGCAATTCCGTTGGCGCCATGCGATAAGGAGGCTTCGACACAGCACCCGAACCAGGGATCAGATCGATCGAGAACTCTACTCCCCTATGAGGTGGCATACCAGGAAAATCGTTAGGGAAGATGTCAGGATATTTACACACCACGGAGATGTTGTGAACACCCAACTCAGGAGAAATGGAGGTAACTATACTGGCTAGATACCCCATGTAACCCCTTACCAAAGACTTATAAGCCTTCATAGCTGAAATGATAAGCTTAGGCACACCCTGACACCCATCTTGCACAAAGAAAGACCCATCCTCAGGAGACTGAAAATAAACTCTCCTTCGAACACAGTCGATCAAAGCAGACTGTTGCACCAACGAATCCATGCCGAGTATCACATCGTACTCCAGCATGCCCATCACGATTCGGCTAGCGTCGAACTCTCTGCCATTCAGCTTCAAGTCGACAGACCTTAGATACTTCCAAGCTAAACTGTGCTCCCCCAGTGGCGTCACCACGCTTAGATGAAAGGCCAGTCTGGCTGGTCTCTCTCCCAAATCCGTCGTGAAAGACTCAGGGATAAAGGAGAAAGAACTCCCTCAATCAAACAACACTTTGGCCATCCGACCAGCCACAATAAAAGAACTTGTTGGCCAAGCAAAACAACACCACACATCCATACAATCAGGCAGATGTCCAGATTACAAGGAGATTACAACATATCTCAGAGGGTTACAAAACCAACTATTCATCCTTACCCTCAACAACATCTCCCGAAGACCCAACGCCTGGAGCTACAATGGTGAACACCCGTCTCCTTGTCGGCTGCTATGGCACGCTTTCTGCCTTCTTAGGTGGTTCTGGACAAGATCTCTGAATGTGTCCCGCCTTCTTAGGGAGTTTGCCTAGGATGAGGACAATATGCAGCGATGTTGTTCACCTGACCATAGTTAAAGCACTGGTTCCCACCAGGAGCACTGGACCCTATTTGACAGAGGCCAGCTTTGCTACTTCCAACAAAACTCTGCCGGCCTAGAGAGGAAACACTGGACCTTGCCTTCTGCTTCTTCTCAGGGCTACCCAAACTACCGACACTTGGAGGACTAGAGAAAGAGAACCGAGAGGTAAAAGAAGACTTACCCTTCCCCTTGGGACGACTCTCCAAAAACTTCTAATGCTCTGCCTTAAAGAGGTAAACCATCCCAACCATGTCCTCCACAGTCTGGCACCTACAACCCATCAGCTTCACTCATAGCCTAGGGTTCAAGCCATCCAGAAACCTCTGTGCCCGCTCCTCCTCAAACTCATAGGCAGGAGCAAAGCGTTCCAATTGGGTGAACTTAGTCTCATACTCGAGCACCAACATCATGCCCTGTTCTAGACTCCAGAAATCTCGGTGAAGCTGCTCCTTCACATGAGCGGAAAAATGCTTGTCATAGAAGGCCTCCTTGAAATCTTTTCATTGGATACTAATAGTGACTGAGTCCGGAAATTTCAACTGCCTCACAAACTTCCACCACCTATTTGCCTCACCATCCAGTAGGTAGGTCGCCAGCCACACCCAATGCTCCTCTAGGCACGCCATGCTCTACACCATCTTCTCTAGCCAGGCCTCGCTCTCCTCAGCACTGACCTTACCCTTGAACGACGGTGGACGAAGCTTCATGAATTGGTTTAGCCATGGACCACTCAACGGTTCACTAGCGCTACTCTTGCTGAACGTGTGCAAGATCCCGTGTGCCAAACTCCTCAGTTCCGCACAAACCACCTTCAATCCACCTACATCCTCTTGGAAATCAGTCTCCTCGAAAGGGGCCTTGCCCTTACGACCATGAGGAGGCATCCTACCAGAGAAATGCAAAGTACCTACACCACAGACAAAGCAACAACCAGAAAACCATGACGAAAATCAGCTGTAGACTCTACCATGAATGCGAAACCTATGGTGTCTCTAGACCGGACACCCTTGGTGTAGTGCAACCTAGTGAACCTGGAGCTTTGATACCAAAAAAACTGTCACACCCCACATTTTCCACAATAATTTTAAAAAAATTAAATTACGGGAAAATTAAAGCCAAACAGTAAATATCTAACTACTAGGAACCTGTGCGTGCAGCAAGGAGACTCTAAACTATATGCACTACGCTAATTCTAAGCATGCTTTCACCTACAAACCAAAAACACGAGGAAAAACGTTTGAGTGACAAAAGTCAACTAGTACGCACTCCAAGGAAAACCACAGAAAACAAAACTATAATCAATTTTCCTTTTAAATTCATTTCGCAAACCATTTTCTCAAAACCTCAAAAACCAGGCCCACACAGGCCAAAACTACAACCGGGGCTCTACTAGCCCAAAGCCACAAGCAAAGGCCCTCAGTGGCCAAAACCACACACAGTGAGTCGGGAAGCCCAGCACTAGGCAACCTAACTCTGGCCACAAGCAGTCCACCGAGGAGTGACCATGGCATTTTGCACTGCCATGGTGTGTCACATTGTGCAGGAGCCAACCACCATCCCATGATTCTCCCACCAAGAGAATCCTCACAAAGCCAATCCCTCCCTGGGAAGGCTGTCTTGTCATTCAAGACGCTACCAGCTATGGGGCACGTGTCCCACTAGCACTGGCCACCACAAAGTCTGCCTCCTTACGATGTCCTCCACACACGGTGCTCAGGAGGGAGTATTATACATCCTTACTCAACGACACCCGAGTCTTAGTGCTCATAGCGACAGTTGGAGTATCATACCTCCTCGTCATGCCACAAGGCACCTCAACCCGTGAGCCACAATCCTAGCTTTGAGACGACAGTCAAGGAGTCTCACACCTCTAGGACCCGATGCCCCTCAGCCTTAGGTATCTTGGCCCCCAACCTCAACTAGGGAGTCATGCCCGACCACCTAAGAATGTCATCATATCCCCTGGTCTCGACGACACGGTCCCACACTGTCTCGGTTCGCACACAGAAAACCAGGAAAACATTTTCCAAAACAGGCCAATTATTTCTTTGAAATCCATTTCCAAAATCATTTTCATATTTTTGAAAATTCTTCCAAAACCTCGGCAAAATGGCACATCAGGGGTCCCAAGAGACCACCACTGACGGCCCATAGTCCCTCTCAATGGGACAAAACACAGCAATCCAGAAAGCCCTTAGAAAACACATTTTATAACCATATTTTTGCACTGATTCGACATGCCAGAAATCAGGTTCGGTACGCCGAAATCCACTTATTCGGCATGCCGTTCTGGCACAGGTATGTCGAAATCCACTAGATCGGTCGACTAGGGTGATTTGATAGGCCTAATGGACGGGAGGACCAAACTGACAGAAAAACAGTATACCGAACGAAATCGGTATACCAAAATTCATTGATTCGGTATGCCGTTTTCACTTCAGTATGTGGAATTCTGCGATCCCAGAAAACGGTCCAAAACCCCACTGTCCGAAACCGCCCCAACTGGGATCTCCGATCGGACCCCCTAAACAAGCACCAAAAATCTTACACAATACATAAGACGTAGACTCTCGAGTCTACTCCAAATCCACACAAACAAAACCAAAATCCATTTACTATGCATCATGATATAAAATCGCAAAGGCAGAAGGGTTGAAACGACCCAAAACACACCAATCGCCATAAATATCCATAAATTCCCCATAAATTCTCATAAAATCATAATAAATTCTAGGAATGTAAATTTACCTAGATTTCATGCAACCCTATCAATTCCTACCATTTCCATGCTTTCTATTACATGACGTGGAGATGCGTACCTGAAAAAGCGCTCCAATGTTTCTCCGACCGACTCCAACGATCACGACGCAACCACGGCCACGGGAGCACTCTACGCAAGCTCCACACACCACCACAAGCCACCGCACACCATCGTCGGTGCTTGAGCACACCAAACAAAGAGATGGTCGTGAGGAGGAGAAAACAAGGGGAAAGAGCGAGAGAGGAAGAGAGAAAAGAGAGACGTGGGATGGAGGAAGTGAGTGGAGGGAGAGAGAATGAGTGGAGGAAGGATGTGATTGGGATGGATAGAATGTGGGGAAGAAAGAAGGCTTGGGTCATGCATGATGGAGGCCTCTGGCTTAAAAAGCCACATAGAAGGAGTAGGTGGTTGTGCGCAAGCACCCAGTTAGTCACGCGCACACTAGCACTCCCTCAACATTAAGCCTTGCTAGCCACCGCACGCACCCAACCACCCACCACAACCACGAGGCCAACTACAAGCCTCAACCATCGACCCACAAATGCGGGCCCCACGCAAACCCCACACCTAGGCCCCACACAGACCCACACCCTGGCCCCACATGCACTGTGCCACGATGCACAGTGCCAACCATGCACAGGGAAATGCAATAAGAAGGCGGCTCATGAGACCCAAGACCAAAAGCACAAAACCACACAACAGGCCTTGGAACAGTAACACCCGCCTAGGAATAAAATTCATAAAATGAAAATAATTACAAAATGAATTTTACGGGTGTTACAAGGAATGATCGTGGCGGAGTATAAGGCCACCTTTTCCTGACTGGAGTAGTTTGTGCAAATCTTTGACATGGAGAAATGCAGAGACAAGAGATTCATAGAAGGGTTGAATCGAGCCCTTAGATCGAGAGTCCTAGGTTTTTGGTGCTAGACCCTGATAGACGCAATCGAGCTAGTAGCCCGATATGAGGATGAGCGTCGACTGTTCCTAAAATAACACCCAAAGGGCAAAGGGAAAATGTTTGCTTCTCGACCCTCAGGTTCCAAGGTAGCAAGTGCTGGAAGTTCTAGGAGCTCTAGAAAGAAAAGGAAGGAGCGCTCTAACTTTGAGGGGCACAGTGTTACTGGAGGTGCTGGTTACAGTTAGGTAGGGTCAAATAGTGGCCTGGATAAGAGGACTTGCTACAGATGTGGTCGGTCGGGACACATGGCAACGCAGTGTACACATTGTAGACACCTCGATTTTTGAAGCGGCTCGTTGATGGATCCAGTGGCAATGAATTCAGATCTTGCTTTCCCAAAAAACCAGAATCCTGTAAGTGCATCAAACTAACCTAGAGTCATGGATTAGACCCCAGAATTAAATCCAACTTCCTACTTAGCACATTTGACCGATATAGCTAGATGGCACACCATTCCGGTACATTCTCGTAGCACATTAGTATGACACATCTTATTGGAGCACTAAATAAGCACACCAGAATAGAGCACCTACTTGGCACACCTATCTGGTGCACATACCAGGTGCACCTCACTAGCACACCTAGCTGGCACACATAGGTGGCACACCAGCTCGATTCCAGGTAGTTGGCTATTCATTTGCCTAGCAAAACTCCAACCATTATACCTATAATTTGCTATAACTTTCGACCATTATCAGCATAACGATCATTCTCTTGATCTTAGGGGAGGTCTTTTGGCTTCTTGAGCCTTTAGAACTTCCAAGCTCTCCCAATATAAACTCTTGGTAGTCATTGGGAGAAGGGGTTGGAAGAAGAGAGAAAGGAAGAGCCTTTGCATCTAACACAAATACCCACGACCTAGCTTTTATCCAAAGCCAAAAACTCCCACCCTTGAGTAAGAGATCATCCACCTAGTATAGGGAGTAGCCCCCTCATCCATATCTTCCACAAAGTTCCTTTTTTTGCATCACTTGGAGGCCATTTGGGAGGAAGGAGATCCCTGTTTTCTTCAGCCATCAAGGTCATCTTGAGCCACTTGTGGAGGAGTACAAGAGCACATCAATAGGTAAGCATTCAGCTTTTTTTATAGCTAGATTTCTTTTCATGAATATGGGATCACTTTAGAGAAGTCTTATATAATGAATATGCTGAATTTTGTATTTGTTGGAACAATTTTTATAGTGCATGATATTCTCATGGATCATGACTTTTATGCAACTATACCTATCATGTCTTGTTCATGTATTGTTGGATGAGATACATGCTTGCCTTTGTTGTCTCTTTTTTTACTGAATCTCAGAGATATGCAATATTTGGTGGATTCATGTTTTATTCATATTTTAGATGCAATAGGAATGATTTAATGGGTTCATTCCTCTTTTTGTTGCATGAATCTATGTTGTTCTTCTTGCATGTGTTTTTGGTGCTGGCTTTGTGCATTAGTCATAGTCCTATGGTTTTTATCAAAATAGGAATATGTGGTCTTGTGTGAGGCTTCTTTCCCTTGAGCATAAGACGCATGTCATGGGTTTCCACTCTTTCATTTATGACTTTATGGAAGTGAGATGAACCTATATGTGATCAGGTTTTTTTAGATGTCTAGGATGCGCTTTCAGATGGTCTTAAGCATATTTGCAAGATTTCATATCGCATGGCATATCAATCAAGCTTACTGTCTGTTCTGCAATTTCTGGGTCTCACTTCAGTGGCACATATTGTTAGCACACCTTAGTGGAGCACTGAAGTGGTGCACCAGGCAGGTGCACCATCTTGGCGCACCGAACAGGCACACTTGCCTATTTCAGTGCACCAACAGTGGCTTTTTTGCATGATATTTAGCATAGTTCCCAATTTGTTTTGCCTCTGATTTTCTTTGTGTGTTCTCCTGGAGATATCAGGATAACACCAGCCTGATTTCATACTCATCTATACAAGATAGCTTAGGTTTTGCATGATATTCTCATGTACTCATTTATACCAGCCTGATTTCGTATAAGGACGTTATCCACTCAATATTACTGGATTTATGGTTATATCAGTGCAATATCTTTGCACCGATGTTTGATCCACAACTTGAGTGACCTTTCAGAGCATTAGGACACATCCTACAGTCTCTCTACCCATGTTTAGCATAAGGCACAACCTCCATATAGCGTTGCATTGCATATCACCTTCGGGCATACAGAAATAGGCTGAAAAGCCAACATTTCCACATGATTAAACGAAGAAGCCATGAAAGACCGATATCTTAGGCGCATGGGGGTGCCTAATACCTTTTCCGTGCGTAACAGGGATCCTTACCCAATTTTTTGGTTTATGATGACCTTTTCCATTGGTCTATTGCATAGTTTTAGTGCTTTAAAATGGTTTTCCTCGTCTCCTGTTTTTAAGTAGACTAGGTGGCGACTCCCGCATTTTATCATTTTTTTTATCGCTTTTACCTTGACTTCAATGGTCCTCATGCATTTGGCCTTTCGTGCCATGCACGTGGCTGTCACTGGCATGGTTACAAGAACTGACGACTCCGTTGGGGATAACCAGATCCCAGCTTTCATTTTGGTTTTCTCGTTTACTTTAGTTTTTCCTTTGCTTGCTCATTTGTTCCATATCTGTTTGCTTTGAATTCTCCTTTCCTTGTAGTATAAGTTGTGCCTTGTTTGTTTTTATGCATGCCGTTTGTATGGTGGGTGTTTTCTTTTTACACATTTACTATGTCACCACTTTTGCACATGACCTAAGCATGCCTTTTGTTTGTTGTTTAGTATTTTCTTTGGATTTTTTCTTCCCTTTTCTGCACTTGCCATGATTAGAAGATTAAAGACAAGTTTTCCTCCCCCTTTTGGTTAATAAAAACATAAAAATAAAAAATAAATAAATAGGATAAACTAGTGACAAATTGCAAACTTTCCCCCATGGTTTAAAAATTTGCAAGTAAAAGACTTAAAGCATATTTTGCATTCATCATATAAGGCATGCATCTTCTCCTCTTATGAGTCGACCTATATAGTTTGCGAAGGACATTCCCCGGTTTCTCATTCTATAGCTTTGGCATGGGATGAGAAATCGTTATGTCCCCCTTGTCTAGGGTTGTGTCGATGTTAGTAGAGGGCACAACCTATTGCTTTGGCAAAGGACAAGGCCCTGAACGCACCACCCATTCACTACCTAAGCTTTGGCAAGCATTTAGAATGGGCACCTTTACTTTCTATCCTTGAGTCGGAGACCCATTTACCCTTGTGCGAGCTCAGAGTAAACGACATGTGAGAGAGTGCATACTAGAGGCATTCATGTATCTACATTCATACCACCATAAACACTACATCTTTTCTAACCTGATTCCTATTTTTGTACACCTCAGTACCGGTCAGAGTGCAAATTCTTTAGCTAGAGCTTGAGGTTTCCTTTCACTAACACTTGGTGCGACCCGATTTTCGACCACATCTCCTGAGTTATTCGTCACTTTTGACGATAGCTTGTCCTAGGATTCACCCTCTTGTTCTTAGCCACAGTCCGATTCGTACCCACTCGCGATCTTCCATGGCCCAACAAACCAACGAGCCTTATTCATCTGTGGTCCAGGAGGAGGTCCCTGTTTTAGTCCATCCTTCCTTTGTATCTGTACCTATCATCATTGCCGCCTCCACCTTTGCCTTAGCGTCCGGAGGACCTCTACCATCCCAGTACTGTGTCCCTGTGGCTACTCTGCGTTTGGGGCTGTCATCTTGGTCATCTGTTACTTTTGGGGCTCCAATTGTTGAATCTGTTCCCATAACCTTTCCCCAGACTCCTTTCACTGCTCCTTCTCAGGATTATGTGTTTTCTAGAGCCCAACCGACTACGGCTGTTTCTGTGATAGCTTCTCCCTAGTTTGGACAGCTGGGTTTTCAGCTTCCTGACTCATCTACCCCTTTTCTGACTCCATCTTTTGGAGCCACAAGTGACGATCCTGTGACCGCACAGCTACAACAAATGTTGGCCTTCGCCCAACAGTTGCAGGGATTGGCATTGGCGCTCCAACCCTTTTCAAGTTTGTCCTTCCCGACTCTCGAGTTACCTTTGCAATCAACCTTAGGATCACAGGTTTCACCCATTACACTACCCCCACAACCGTTGCCATCCCTCGTTTCCTCGGCAATAGGGGCATCGACATTGCCATCTGCAACACAGCCTCAGCACCTACCACAACATGCACCTCCACTATCTGGTGGCCAGCCTTCTGGGCTGGTGGGAGCACAACCAGCCATGAGCATAGTTCCCGGGGCCATTCCGGTCCAGCAGCTCCTGTTCCTACATTCTGCACCTCTTGTAGCACCACCCCCTGCCTTATATTCACCCCTGTACTAGACACAGGCTTCATCTTTTGAACCTCAGTGTAGACAACCTGATTTTGAAGTCACTTGGCAGCAGGCTCCTCCGGTTGATGCTCTGGTCGCGACCACCAACATCCTAGCCCATAGAGGTCCCAATCATATCCACACTAGCCCACTTGACCCAGTAAAACACTAAAACCCATTAAAAATCCACTGAAAAACAAATAAAACACTTAATCCAGCTAAAATCCACCTAAAATCCCACAAAACCCTAATAAAAACCCTAATCAATCAAATCCACTTAAAAATTAAACAAAAACCCTAACTTAAACAAAATCCAATCAAATACACCTAAAAATCAAACAAAAGCCCTAATTAATCAAATAAAAACCCTAATCCACTTAAAACCCACTTAAATCAACTTAAAATT
>JAMKQA010003403.1:0-16742 GCA_024699735.1 Posidonia australis
ATTCACAAATCATTGCATTAGCATATTTACCAAGTTTTACAGAAGGATTTTACACTGCAGAATGCATTCTTTTGTGATTTGGCATTGCGTAGTTTTCTGTTTTCACTCAGCACATCTTTCTGGCCCACTTAGGCCCACATAAGTGGCGCACCAGACTGGAGTACCAGTCTGACGCACCAAACAGGCACATTGGCCTGTTTTCAGTAGCACACAGCAGATTTTTACATGATTTTTAGCATGCTTTTTCCGACTCGATTTGCTTCTGAGTTTCTTCCTGGGGTTTCTCCCTTGGCATAATAGGAAGGCACAACTCTGTTTTCAATCCTTCCATGCATTTTAGATTGCATTTGGCATATAGCAAGGCAAGGATGAAAAATCACTCGAGATTATTAGATCTTTGATCTTATTTATGCAATATTCTTTACATCGATGCTGGACCAGACATACGAGTGATACTTCTGAGCATTAGGACACACTCCTATACATCATGTACCCATATATTAGATACCACACGTATAAGCATGTCATGGCATATCGCCCACGGGCGTATATAAAAGGCTGCAAAGTCGACATTTCATAAGCAATAGAGAAACCAATAGAAGATCGATTTATCGGGCGTACGAGGGTGCCTAACACCTTCCTCGTACGTAACAGGGATCCTTACTCATATTTCTGGTTTGCAAAGACCTTTTCCATTGTTTTTGCATGATTTTCATGTTTTATATGGTTTTTCTCATCTTCCATTTGAATAGATTAGGTGGCGACTCCTGCATTTGCATATTTTTTATATTTGCCGTGACTTTGACAACTCTCGCATATTTTGACATTCTCGCCGGTATGGTTACACTTGGAAATTCCTTCCAAATTCTCCGTGGAAAAATAATTTAGCAACTAAAAATTTCGTTTTCAAAATTACATAATTCCGTTGCAAAATACATCTTTATTATAAAATACATCTTAATGCCACATCATTACTATAAAATACATCTTAATGCCACATCATTGTAGTCTAACAAATTTATTTAAAAAAATCCTATAAAAATAAAAATAATATCACAAAATCCCAAACGAAATCAAAAAGAAAATCCTCTCCACTATGAATCCCTCCCCCTTTCCCAGATAACATTAATCTTCCGCCAAATCCCTCCCCATTCCCCCTCCCAATCCCCACCACGCTAAATTCACCTAAAAATCCCTGATATCCTCCCCAAAAATCCTTACTAAATCCTCTAACAATCCTTCCCTGCGCCAAAAATCGTAAATCTTCCGCCAAAACCCCACCTACTTCTTCACCGTCAATCCTCTTGCGCAAATCCCTCTAGCTGCCTCTTCACCATCGTTCCTTGCCCACATCACCCCTGCATCCTCCTTTGCCTCGCAGCCATCCGTGATCTGCCTCCGCACTCTACAAGTTCGCAGCCCCCTATGGCCTTGTACACTTAGCTGCTTGTCACATTCTCTGCTGCTTGTCAGTTGTAACCAAAAACATATGGTTGTTATGATGTCTTACTTGAACTGTAATAAACAAATTATACACAGTCAATGTGTTATTTGTGTGTTTAGAGGTCATCTTGGCCCCTGGCAAAAAGTTTTAACAAGTTCCTTCCATATTTGAGGTGATTGTGCTCTCTGTTGTAAATTATAATCTAATGGGAGCTTGGTATATAGTATTTCTAAATTCTTTTCCTTTTTAAGGTATTGAATTTCGTCAATTGTTTTGTTTAGCACACCAATTGATAGCGTATCCCTTATTGGGATTGGACTTGTGTGATCTCTTCGCTTTATATAATGTTTTATTTGCATTTGCTTTGTTTCAGTAAATTAAATTTAGGAATTGCTAATTTTGCTTCATATGGTTCATTAAACACATGCCTTTTCTTTTCCTTTTGTAAACCTTTTTCCAGTAATACGCATGTGTTAGTTGTTTTAGATTGCAGTAGTATGTATCTGGTGTATGGATTTTTTTTCCCCAAGATCCCTATCATGATAATCATATCCTTTTTTTTCCTCCTTTTTTTTTCTTTCTTTGAAGGAAGATCAAATTTTCCTGGACACAGGCCGCAGTAGTATGTATCTAGTGTGTGAATTTTTTTTCCCAAAGATCCCTATCATGATATTCATACCCTTCAAAATTGTAAGGCTTGAGTGCCTTGACTTTGTTAACACCCTTACTCATGCTAAGTTGCCAATTCTTTACAATTTTTAGGTTTGTTGAGTTAATGAATTTCTCATACTGTTGACTAATTTTCTAGGATGTCACAGAGATTTGCTTAGATAAGTTGCTAGATGCATTGTGTCCTAAAAAATGCATTCTCATTTACATTTCTACTATGGAAGTTATGGAATTGTTCGTTTTTTATGACCTAAATAAAGCTTAATTAGCAGCAAGAGGTCAGTGATAAATCATAGTGAAGCTCTTACAGGTTGTCCTAATAGATACTTAAGATAGTGAAGTGGAGTATGTCAACGAGTATTGCTTTATAAACTACATTAATACTAGGACACAGGCTCCAGGAGTGAAAGGTCAAAGGTCACTTTTCCCCCCTTTTTTTTCTTTCTTTGAAGGGAGATCAAAGTTTCCAGTATTGCAGGAATTGGAATGAATACTTCTAATGTGCTAATGGTGAGTCTCACATTAGGGACCAAATACAAGTGGAATCTATTTCATGAGTGTTCTTGCTATTTTTATGCTTAAATATTCTCAACATGAGTTTTAACTTTGCTTGGTATAATGGTACAGTCAACAATGAATTCATTTGAGTTTGAATTAGATGTATAATTGAGATTCTTCTGCTTCTATATCTATTTTTTTTTGTGATAGAAAGATTATGACCTAAGTGGACACAAGAATAGTTAGAATTATGTATTTAAATTTTTAAAAGAGCATGTCATAGGATTTAGAGCATGTGCGAAGGCACAATGTTATACTCCTTTTAGTGAGTATAAAGGAGAGGATCGAATGAATCTTATGATAGCAAAATTGGATCAAAGTGGAGTTCATCCTCGACAATTCATGAACATGGTGGAAAAGTGAGACAATAAACATAATACGGTACAATGTTTATTTTATTGGTACGTATGTAAATGAAACTTTGAAAAGTTTTTTATTTACCAATTAACATTTGAAAATAGAGCTTTACAAGAGACTCATCAAGTTCCATAAAAATCAATTATGATAAGTTTATCTTTAGCTTGATTTACTACATTTAGAAAATTTCTTTAATTTAGGAAGTAGCTAAGAAGGCTAAAGAAAGTCGAAAAAAGAGGACCATGAATAATAGGTCTGGATCACAAGGATTTGCACAACTTCAGTATAAAATGGTTAGTAATAATTATAATTTTTTTGTTTCTCTTATTTCTTGTTTTACTCAAATTCTTGACAAATTTTTGAAGTGATGGATAAAGCATATGGGAGTGATAATACAACCATGGTAAAGCTTTACAATATATTTATTTGTATATTTAATACAAAATTAAATTATTTGTCTTTTTTTCCTTTGAGTAGGTTGAAATGTACAACTATGTGGTCATGGAAATGACATAGTCAACTAATGAAAAGCTTCGAGAGGAATTAAAGCTAAAAGCAATATCGAAGTTTCTTGGGGATGAAAAGACAAACTATCGACGTGGAGTTGGGATTAGTGCAAGTGGAACAAATACCTTAGGACGTGTTAATCGTGAACATCTAAAATTTCTTAAGGATGAACATGAAAAAACAAGATATATATAACTTTCTAATAAATTATATTTTTTTATTTTAATCAATTAAATTGATGTGTCATACGTACACTTGATTTGCCTAACATGAAGTTTATGGATTTATTTTCAGGTATTAATTGAAGATATGTGCAATTATATTCATGGAATAAATGATTGGATGGAGATAGTATCAAGTAAAATTGGTGTTGAAAGGCCTCCTATGTATAAATCTTCTTTCTCTCATGGTGATCAAGGATTAGATAATGTTGTCATCAATGGTGAAAGTAATATTTGAGAGGAATTATTTTTATTAATTTCAATTATTATGTGAACCTTTCTTTAGAGTAATTTTTGAACATGTGATCCTATAATTTTGAGAATATATGTTCAAGACTTGTGGTTTTAAATTATAAACTTCGTTGTGAGATACTACAAAATGATTTAACAGTATATCTGAACTTGTTGATTTCTTATGAAGTCGTTTATGTGTGGGTTTTGTATAATAGTTAATAAATTAAAATTTATGTATTTTATATCATGTTTCAATCTTATAGCTTGTAGGAATGATTTGTTATCTCTAAACCTTTAATATTTCAAGCACGAATAATCATGAGGACAAGCAATTTAAAAATGTAGAGAGTGGAGTTGCTCTAAATACTCATAATTGTGCTTTAAATTAATCTTAGGCAAACCTTGTTGCGTCTTGACATGATCAAAAAACCATCTAGCCTTAGATAGATCAGTAAAAATAATCCCAATCTGAGAGCAGAATTGAGCAAATTCGTCATAAGAATCTCAAGATAGAATATCATAAAGAAAATTATTCTTGCTAAAAGATGCTTTTATAGAATTAGAAGAATTCAAGGGAGAAGCTGAAGCTAAAGCAATAATAGAGGCAAGAATTCTAATATCATGGACAGTTGAGCTAGGAGAGATCAAATGTAAATTACTTGGAGAAGGGCCGAGTTCATAATATGTGGAGATGGAGAAGGAGCATAAGCACCAATTTCATCTTCATATTCATTATTCTTAAGCTCCTTCAGCACCGCCAGAAGTTACTCCCTCTGAGATTTTTTGATTTTCGAACTTTGGAACTTCTAGCCTCTGACAGCTATAGCAAAGGATTTAACCTCTAAAGCAGCACTAGGCAGCATTGTTGATGGGAAGGAGCAAGTACTTGTCACATCTCCATGGCCAAAACTCGTGTGGATTGTGTTAACAAGACTAGACACCATGGGTAGATTTGGGGTTATATTCATACCAAAGAGACACACCCTTACTCGATTGAAAAGGGCGAGCATCCCTAGAATCCTTAGGCCGAGGACGATTTTCATTAGAAGGAGCATTGGCCCTCAGAGCCTCTAGCCAAGGACTAAGTAATAAACCAGCATCAATAGAAGGGGAGAAATTACTTTGAGGCCAGCCCTGATTGTGTCCCCCAACCACTCGCTCTCTTTTTCCAGTCCTTGAAGACCTAGTCCACTTATACCTTCAACTCTAACCCCATCCACCACGACCCCCTATTCCCTTTGTAACTGCTATATTGTTTACCGAATGGCTTCTGAGAGTCCCTACAAGAAAAAGAGCATATAGAAAAAGGACTAAGGCCCCAAAAAGAATTAGAAAGAGCGTAGATGTCCCAAATTCTGTTAAAATGGATGGAATAAATGTTACGACCAAAAGAAAAGTAATGCAGGTTAGGAAGGTCTCTGCCTAGGTTGAGTCGGATTTTAACTTTGGCGAATCCTTGAAATTGGGCTTGGTCATTACCAAAGTTCACCTCAAGTAGCACAACAAACTTAGCAAGCATGCGATGAAGCACATTAACACCCCAGAGATGATGAGGGATTCCTTTTAGGCGGATCTAGAAGCCCTCATCTTGGAAAGTATAGACAGAGCAAGAGTTGACAAATCAGGGAAAAAAGGACATAAGGGTATTGGACACTACCATACTAGAGCATTTAAGTGCATCTTTCCAAAAGACTTGAGAAGGAAACTTCACAATAAATCTATCTAGGGAAGCATAAAAACTTCTAGATCTAAAGGATGGGTCTAGAAACAGACAAGATGAGCCAACAAGTCCTTTTTGGTTAACTGGGTGATTACTAAAGCACAAGTAAAGAGATACTCTTAACTAGTCGTAAGTGTCATCCAAAGGAGAGAGGGCAATAGGATACTGTAGTGTTTGACCCATTATAAATGCCCTTCTCACAAGAAAAGGATCCCATCTTACAGAATTGTGAAAGAATTTGCAAATGGAGACTGAGTGGTTAGGTGAATGACAATTATAGCAATAACCATTAAATTTGCAATAATATTTATAATGCCTTCGAAGGCCACATTTAAAACACCTACCTCCCTCGAGTACAAAAAAGTTGTAATGGAGAGAGAGGATGCTAGCAAGCCACCACCTTCCAGTCACCTACTGGAGACAAGTTCCTAGTGGGTATCGAGACCAGAGATGAAGAAGGGATGGTGGAGTCCTAACAGCGTGAGTCTGTGGAGGGGGAGAGGCTAACAAGACAGAACGGGAGCTAGTGGCTACATTTACTGCATTCTCCAAGGCTAAAGTCAAGTCTTTACACAAAGAATCGGGGGCAAAGATAGAGCAAATCTTAACATTTAATGCCCTCACATCCAAAGTGCAGTGAATAATAGCACTTGGGCAGTGATCTAACAAGAAATCAGAAAAAGGAACAAAAGAAGACTTCTATTGTTTGACAGCCGAATCATCAGCAAGATCATAGTAGGATTTAGATTAAATAAAGAAGTATTATGCAACCCTAAGCCCTTATTTCTATTCATGACACCTTTATTAGGGGATTTAAAACAATCATTAATTACAAGTGGGGAAATAGAAGTGTCAGGCGACTAACAAGCGACAAGATTTGAATTTGTATCTCCTCGAGATACGTACCCCACAAAAGCACCCTGACGCTCCATTGAAAATGGATTATTCTAATAAGTAAATGATTTAATTGCTAATAAATCATGAGAAGAGTGATAAGAGATTAAAGGGAGGCATTGAACCACATTAATAGAATTAGTATTAGAATTAATGCAAGGGTTTAATGCCACTGACTTAGGAAACCTCGACAAAATTAACTTCTCTACCAGCTGGTAGGGAGGTGATGACTCAGCATCATTGTTACGTTGGCTAGAAAAATAAGGGCTCATCGGAGAAGATGAAGACCTAGCAAGCCTGACCAATGACAGATCAACACCAGTCGAATAAAAAGTCGATAGAGATTCACATTGGGAAAGCCCAACAAAAGAAGTTGGCATTGATTTCTCAGGGAAAAAGGGAGGAGAAACCAAAAAGGGTTTAGCGAGAACCTGATCAATAGGCCTAAGTATTTTTGATCTTCCAGTAGTCTCCACTGGAGTGAAATCTGTAAGGCTCCCCCTAGATTTGGCAAAGAATATACTTGTAGAGGAGAGGGATCAGTCACTAGTGGAAGAGAATGAGCCCTTCTAGGGATTCAAGGCCAGATCTGTGCTTTGAAGGAGAAGCAAGCACAGTATGATTAGAAGAGAGTAGATTTGTGCCAGCTAACAGGAAGTGAGATCCTTAACAAAAGAGAGAGGGGAAAGGCCAGAAAAAAAAAGAGAGAAGTTCATAGATATCACTAGAGATTAAGAAGGTGATTTCCTCCTCCACCCATGTCTGACCCTAACAAAACAAAGCTAATGAAGACTATTTGAAAGAAACTTACCCATATTAATGTTGCAACAAGGCAGTCGAATAGATTGATCAAAAAGGAGCAAGGCCTTCCCCAAAGTCCACTGATAAAGCTTCAAAGCATCTAGCAGATCTGCCCTCCAATAAGGCAAACTTGTCCTCCACACCCACAAAGCAAGAGTTCTACCACTATGAGTGAGCAAGAGTGAGAGCGTTTGTACAGAGAACTTCAATTATCAGCGTTCACAATTAAGGTTGTTGTTGTTGATGTGTTATGCATATATATAGTTTTATCATTCTTTAGATCTGAACTCTCCATCTATTGTATTATCACAAATATGATTTGCCACTTGATTAAGTAATTGTAGATAACATACATGAAAGGATTTATATAAAAAATATTAAGAAAATGTAGGCCACTTTATGGTGGAAAAATAGCAAATAATGTTGAACTAGTAAACTATGTTTACAAAGTTGTATTTAATGCCTATTTGTGCTAAGGAAACCAAAGAAAAGGAAAATATAAAGTCAAAAGAAAAACAATGGAAAATAAAGATATGAGATTTTATTTTCCTTTTGACACCGAAGAGTGTTTATACAAGTATGAAAAGCAAGGGGAAATATTTTTTCTTCAAATTCTACTTTTATAGGTGAAAATGGTAAGGAAGCAATCTAAGCTTATATTAATAACCAAAATAATTTACCTTTCAATGGAAAATATGTACAAAGATCATGATCTTAAGCATACTTTTTAATCAAAGGGAAAATACTTTCTTTATGGTTGATTTTCTTTTGCTTTCTAAGTGTACAAATCCTTCAATATATTAAAATGTTTCAAAGAAATACCAAAGGCATGACAACATTTAAAAAATGGACAAATGTGTCTGTTTAATATTCCAAAAACAATTAAGTTCAACATTTTTAAGTCTTTGGAAATAACTACGTGAAGACAAAATGATATTGTATCTTTTATATGGAAACAACATTTTCTATTTGTTTAAATTCAACCATATAGATCAAGTCATCACGTCATAGAGTATATATAATTAAATCTACAATACACTTTGGTAACCATGACCTTTTCATCTAAATATCCTAACATTATCTCCGAATAAAATGATCAAAATATAAAAAACAGGTCATCCACAACCATTTCACTTCTTATGTTAAACATAATAATCTTTTACTTGCATAGCTTCATAAAAGTTGCCTATTTGTCACCTTTCGGAGCAGTGGCAGGACTAAGAAATTTTCAAATGTATGGCAAACACAAGAATAAATATACACACAATCAAAGAATGAGGTAGAGTGGCAAGGTCGAGTCGAGGAAGATGTAGCAATCGTAATTAGGACTTGAGAACGGAAATAAAAGAGTTAGGTTTTGAGATAGGAAATGGGAATGGAGGTTTTATTAAAAAATAAATATATATTATTATAAGAGCAATTTTTGTGTAGGTGTCAACATCCAACATGGTTGTAGGCATCTTTTTTTTTAATAAATACACAAGAAAAAAAAAATAACCGTATAGATATATTTATTAAATATCTATAAATACATAATAAAATTTTCATTTAAATAAAACAACTATTTACTCTTGATCTAAAGGTCTTCAAATTCAACATGTTTTGTTAAATTCTAACCGTTAAATTTTAGATTAAAAATTAATAGTGAATATAACTCAGATTAAGATAAAACTTTAACACATAATAAATTATCTTATGTGTTAACTAATCATATAATTAGATTTTATTTTTAAAAATAAAAAATAAAAAATTGGTGCTTATAGGAAAAATTCCTTGTAGGTACATATAGGGACCATTTTCTGTATTATTATATAGTTAAATATAATTATTATACTATATTTCAAGTCCACATGTCTGGATATTTCTAAACCTAGACCATTTCAACTAAACAAATAGGTTTATCAAGTCCAGGTCCATAAGTCCATGGGTCATATTTTTTAGACTCAAATCCTAACTTCATGGATTTAGTCTCGGTCCATTGCAAGGTCTAAATAAATGTATTTTTTCATAGAGATAAAAAATTATATAAGAATTACTATAAATTCAATTTTATGTTCCTTTTATATATAGAAAGTAGTAACATAATAAATTAATATAAATTCACAAAAAAATTATAATTAAAAATTACCACAAAAAGTTTAAATCATATACTTATATCAAAAAGTTCCTCAATGAAAAAACATAAGTTAAAAGCATTTCAAGATAACCTTGTTGTCAATCTCAAAACGTGAAAATACATATGATGGTGCCTATAGAGAGTCTTCCTATAGGCACCCAAATCAAAGGTTGAGATTAAAATCACTCATTCTTTTCTCTCTCTAGTTTCGCCTCCTACACCTCCTCTTCCTCCTCTTTAGCCGCCTCCTTCTCCTCTTCCTCCTCCCCTATAGTCTCTGTTCTCCTCTTCCTCGTCATTGCTTCCCCACATGCCGCCGTCGTCGTCTCCTTTCCCCTCCTTACAACTGTAGTCCCTCCAATGTGCTCCTCCTCCACCGCCACTATCATCGCTACCCCTCCTCCTCGTCCTCCCCCTTCCTTGGACTCCCTTGTGTACCAACAGCCTCCCCTATATACTGTCCTGTGCACCTCCTCTATCATCGTCCACTGTTGCTCCTCCGCCTCTATTGCTTCCTCGCCCCTCCCCCCTCCACCACCTCCTCGCCTATGTCGTCATCGCCCCTCCTCCTCTTCCTCCTGCCTTCGATGTTGCTTGCTTACTTAAAAAATTCTTGTAAGCACCTACACAAAATTCCTTATCATCTTAAAATGTTGCATTTGTTTCAATACTATATTCCTGTTAATCATATTCATCAAATCAAGGGACAACAAAACAACACTTTGTTTTGCAAGAGCCCGTGAATGGAAAAACATTACCATAAGGTTGACACAAAACTTTTAGCAAATAAGTCCATCTAATGTTGTCTTGATCTCTAAAATCATAACTTAATATAAAAGGTCTTAATCTGAGATCTACAATTAAATTATTAACTTAGAACTCAACTCGAGTTTTCTTGAAACCTGGAGGCTGACCACTATCCCTTGAGTGATTAGAAAGTCTATAATAAATTTCCCAATAATTATTAAAAAACTAATTTTATATGTAGATATAAAAAATAAAAAATATATAAACAATTAAACAAAAAAATATATATACAAAACATATCATCAAATGTGCACAAGCACATACCATTGGATACGTATAGGTGTATATTTTTATGTACATGATCAAATTGTATAAAAAACAATTCTAAAATATAAATAAATACTTAAAGTTAAGAATATATATATGCAATACATACTACCGTATGTGTACGAGCATATACCATCGGATATACATGTATGCACATGACTAATGTTAAATAAAGAAAAATCTAAAATATACATAAATAATAGAAAAAATATATACAACACATATTGTACAAACACGATCAATTTGTTGTGGAATAAGAGGGTAAGGCATGTAACGTGGACGCCATATGTGTGTGGGCTTGCATGGCGGAGGCTGTTGCAGAGTGTGTGGTGTGAAGGTGTGGGTTGGCGTGGGACTTGTCACCTGCATATGTGCCTACGTGGGGGTGGGAGTGGGGTGTAAGGTTTTTTTTGTTATCGGTTTAGAGAGGGGGAGCTACTGTGAAATTTGTTGTGCATGTTCTAAGATTCGAACTCGGGATCTGTGACGAGTTTGAAGTTCTCCCAGCCACTGTGACAATGAGACATTGCCAGTGGGGTGTAAGGTTGTCAATGGATTGGGTCCATCTGATTTGACCTGATCCATTATTTTAGCGTACGAGTCTAAATTTTAAACTTGGTTAGACTTGATGACACATAATCCGTTAACCCAGAATACTAACAAGTAGAGTTATGAGTTGAGCATATCATTCGATCCATTAATCTATTAGATGTGTCAATATTAATTTAACAATGTGTAATGTTGACTTTGTGGGATAGGTGACTTTTACATTATGGTGATTATTAAAAATTTAGACTATAAATTAACTATGTTGGTTGTGTATGACAATAATTTGTAGAACAATTATTTGATTTTGTTAATATAGATTATTAATGTTGAAATTGTAAAACTACTAGTCTTATAGGTTATATTTATTTGATTTTATATGTATAAATTGATGATTATGTTTATTGTATTTATTTTTTAATTTATTTTTTAACTTGAAACTTGGTGCTTTTTCTGTCCTGCCTACCTATATAACTTTCCTTAATTTTTTGGTTTTCTCCTGTACTTGGAGGAGATGAATAATATCATGTATATTTGATGGTAGAATTCATAGTTAAGTATTTTTTGAATTAATATATATTATCATTTTCAAAAAAATATACATTATTGTGTGAAATGTTCTGAATTAAAACTCGACTTCAATATTAACGAACTCCGAGTTAAAAAAAAACAAAAAATGGTATAAAAAAAACAAATGATTATAGTTTCATACAAAGGAAATTCTCAATTGGAGAGCTTACATGGTTTGCAATGAACTACTTGGTCAAAACCCATATATTGTTGTGCATGCTCAGATCATCAGGTGTTACAGGTGGCTCCCATCAACTCTATTTGAGGTGGCACTAAAGGTGTGTTTGATAAAGATTTTGAAGATTTTGATTATGTAAGAATCTATCGTGACTAATTATTTAATCAAACATAATTGACATGATAGATTTTACACAAAATCATTTAAAATCAACAATTCAAATGTATGTTGTAATGTTCCTAATGTGCTACGTATTAGTACCAGTACTACTTAAGTATTTATTATTAATTAAAATTAAAATTAGCAATAAAATAATTAAACTAATTATCCATAACCGTATACGGCTACGTGACTCCAAAACTATGCATCAAGAATGGATTATACCCTTAAATTTGTACTTGGAAACAAAATACAAATAAAATCACGCGTGAGTGACATTCATGTGACCTAATATGCATGCACCTTCCTAAAAACCAAAACCAGAAAACACAAAAAAACTACAAAATATACATAAAAACAACTACCAAAAGGAATACTAGGGCCATAAAAGTCAGATATAACAGTCAAAAATCCACTTTACAAATCACATCCTCTCAAATCATTTCTATCATTGCCTTTGAAATCTCATATATCTTTAAAAATCACTTTTATGCATTTCGATAAAACAAATCTCAGCCAGAGTCTAACTCAAAACCACTAGTCAAGTCACAACTCAAGATCACAAAATCAAATTATAGTCGGAGTCTGTAGATGTTCCATTTTGGCATTTCCCATAGTTCATAGAAAATATGAATCCTTGAGGCATGCCAGATCGCATGGCTAAAGAATTATAACATATTTTTCAGATTTTCCATGATTTCTTTAAAAACATGTTGATTTTACTTGATTCAAGGTTATTAGCTGTAGTAGAGCTAACGCACTCGAAGTAGTGGCAGATTCAAATCTTGTAAACATTTTCCAGTGTGAGTCATCAGCGGTGGCAGAGTAGACACTCCCGCTTTACTCAAATTAGTAGTAGATTTGAGTATTTTGAGCTTAAAGAATATGTTTTTATGATTTTATGGAATTTCTAAAGTATTTTCAGACTTTTACTGTATCTCTGCAAATTAAGGTAAAAGATAGGAGATAAAATTACAAAAAAAACCCAACTCGCTGCCTATTTGAGAGGCAACGAAACTCAACACCACAGAAATAGGCGACGAGACCCCGTCGCCACATACACAAGCGATAAGTATCTTAGGATTCTCTTTCTACATATTTTGTTATCCTAAGCTTTAATATAATATATGGGATTTTTATGAAACATTATAATATTTTTCTCATAATTATTAATATTTCTATGATTTCCTAGCACTTAAATATATGATATATATTATATATGTATATATATCATATATGGTATATCACATATATCATATAAAATGGCAACTAACTGAGGAAAATGCTATAAAATTCTAAAAGTGGATGACATGAGATTTAAAATTATATCTTTATTTTTATCAAAAACAATATTTTGTGTTAATTGTCACATTTTTGAATATTATAACTATATTTAATTCAAATTAATGTTTAAAAATAAAGATAAAATCCAAAATATCCAAGTAGTTACAAATTAAGACTAGGTCAAAAATATCCAAGAAATTAGTTGCATTTTTAGAAGATATTGTTTTTAAAGCATTGTTTGAACTTAAAATATCTTCTAAATATATCTTTTCATTATTAAAAATCTTAAATTTGTGACAAGATATTTTGAGATTTTAATATCTGATTTTAAAAATTGAATTTGGATTTAAATTTAATATCTAGATAAAATATTTGATTTTTATCTTAGATATTTTATTGATATTTAGATATTATCTCTCGATCCTCCTACAAGATTGGACATCAGAGAGCCTTCTATAAATAAACTCCCTAAGTTAAGAGTTTGAAGGGAGACACATTCAAATCCTAAGGAGCCACTTCAAATTCTAAAGAGAGATCCTGAAAGAGAGAGTGTGTGTCAGCTCCCTCCACCATGTCTCAGTCCTTCGTGGAAACTTAGATCCTAGAGATCCATCTGCCCAAGCCCCAGAGTTCCATCTGGCTTCCACTTCTTTCATCCACTCCACAACGCACGAGGGTGAAGGAAGAATTTTTCTAATTATTGCATATTTTTTAACATAAATTTATTGCATAACATAGAATAGCTCATGGCATATGCATGTGGGGAAAATCTCTAGTTAGTATTAGTTCATTATTTATGTTGTTTATTATTATTTTTTCTTATTTCATTTACTACACTTAGACTAATCTAGATTTCTTTTTAAGGGAAGGAATACTATATAGCATGAGGACGCCACTGGACGACATCCTGCCGTCAATCCAGTGAACCGATAACCCACATCCATCCATTATTATCTCCTGCAAGGTCCATTGTCAACCGATGAAAGCAAATCGACAAGTAATAATTTCAACAAAAGGTGTCAACGTGAGTGGACATGTCGACATCTACATCAACCCCTCCACTTCACATCCACAGATTCTCTGGTGATCACAGTGGAACCAATTTGAGCCAATCCTGTGCTATGTAAGTATTCCTTCCATTCTTCATTTATTTTCATTTTTTTTAGATTTAGGTGCAGTTTTCGATCTGAAATTTGTGCGTAGGGTTTCACGATGCCTAGACCTTTCTTTCTTTGTTTTTCTTAACGATAACAAGCCAGTAACACACGCCGCCTGTATATTCGACATTGAATCTCGTCGCCTTCATACATCGACATTGTTTTTAGAGGCAACGTGAAATTATCAGGGCCTTTTTACTATAGGTTATCTATTTTTTATCTATTTGTGTCATTTTTTTGAGATCTATAATAGTTTGCAAAAAAAATCAAAATTTGAAATAAAAAAATCACATCGACTTGTATTTTTGGTTTTTTAACAATTTTTAGGATTGTTTTCTGTCCACTAATAGAGTGGAAACTATTTCTATTACAGTAAAGTTAAAGTTCCTTTAGGATCTTTATCTAGTTTGAACAATCAAGTCGAGTGAACTGGGCCAGTGCAAGTCGCTCTCCCATACTCTATATTTGGTTGTGATTACTTGATTAGGAAACGTAAGGTGTTCTAGGGACATATTTCTGACTCTATCTCTCTTCCTGAGTTAATAATATACCTTAGTAAATAATTGATACTTTATTGTTCTTCGTTTATTTATTGTTTTTCTGTGATTTGCTAGGACCGACTCTAAGGACAGAATCTTAGGTTGTGGACCCCTCTTTAGAGAAACAAACCCACAACTTAGGCTCCCTTTGTAGACCTCCCATAGGTCTAAGGGTGGTACCGAAGAAGTCAAAAACCGATTGAGTGATCCTTAGAATCCTGAAGGAAAAGCCTATACCCCCTTGCTATAGGAACCCAAACAGGTTGAGAAAACGTAGGTTAACTAATTGATTAATTATCAATCTTAGCATGTAAGATCTGCACTCTAGTTGCAAACTTCTCTAATTAATTAGCCTTGCTTGACCGTCTAGTCTGTCCAGAACAGACCTCGACTGCTAGAACAGAGAGGTGACTGCTAGAACAGATAGGCAAGCTAGTCGCCTATCTAATCAGCGCCATTGTCTGTCGTCTTCCTTATCAACGACATGTCTTGATGCCGTTCTTAGCGGCGACGTTTGGAAGACCACATTTGGGTGCTTTGTTTGCATAGTGGTTTAGCTCTGATTGCATCTACAGGGTACACGATAACATAGCAATGTCTTCTAGGGCTTTCTTTCTTGTATTGAACATAGTTGTAAACATTTTCCCTTATTTACATTACAATCTGTATTTTTCATCCTTTCTAGACACTTGTAATAGATTTTAATGTAGTGTCTTACAAGAGCCTGTACTTTCTTCAAGAGTTTGTAATTTCTTGTTTCCCTTAAGAGCCTATAATATTTTGTGAAGAGAAGCAACAAGGGGGCCAATCAACAATGAAAGGAGCACATCACTTGTATGCTGTCTCTTCCAATGTGCCAGCAACACCGTACGCTTCCACTACTATCTCCATGTCACAAGCAAGCAGCTCCACTAGTCCACACGGGTTCCTTGTTAACACCTCAACTTCATACATAAGCCATTCATATGAGCAAAGTGGAGGAGGAGGGATGTGTCATGACCAACCATATAGTACCCCTTTGTCAGTCCATTCACATACATTACCTGAAGGGGTAATTAACCAAATCCTTCAATACATGACCCATTATAATCTCTCTAGTTCACAAGTTCCGAATACCCATGGATACTCTTCCTTAAACTATCACTAGGGCCCAATAGCCACACCGCTTATGGAAAACACATAGATAGTATCACTGAGCCCAACTGTCAATTTCTCAATACAAGGACCATCTACACTATATTCTATTCAGTATCCTACTACCCAGGTCTACCCTTGCTTTGTCCAATGATCTAGATAGTCCCCACTAAGCCACTATTCACATCATCATCAAAGGGCAACTCTACCCTCTCATACACTAGCCTATACATCGGCTCAATCCTCCTTCCCTCCTCAATATGGTACCCTTCTACAACAACAATTTCATCAAGTTTAAGGGTACTAAGGCTAGGGCCAGTCAACCGTGTGACCATGCTGGTGGAACCCCTAGGCGCGGTTCACCAAACCTTACTCCGATGTGCGGAAACACACTGGGAGGTCCGATACAGTCACGGCGAAAATGATGAATCCGGAAGAAAAGACAAGACTCGGAAACACCAAAGGGAAGACAAAAAGGATAAGGAAAGGAGTCGCCACCTAGTCTTTTAATGGAAAGATGAGAAAAACCAAGAAAACACAAAAAAGGCAGAAAGCAAACAAGATGCAAAGATGCATGTGT
>JAMKQA010003404.1:0-15485 GCA_024699735.1 Posidonia australis
AAAAACAAAAAAAAATTTTATTGATACCCCCCCCCCCCCCCCCCTCAATTATTAAAACCCTCTCCCCCTAAACCCCATCCTCCTAAAAAAAATTGCAACATCACACTGGGCATCACTCCCCCTCCCTTCCATGCTCGCCTCGCTACGCACCCGCTGCTCTGACGTCAACCCCTGACGCCCTCCTCTTGCCCTTACGATGACCTCTTGGCCCCGACCGTCACCCTGTCCTCCATCCCTCTTGTCGTCCGATGTCTACACCCTCAATGCTCTCTCGTCACCGTCGACACCCTTTCTTCCCCCTTGTCTCCCTCCCCTTTGGCCCGCCACCTTCCTATACTGCCGCCAATCTTCCCACTTCCTACACAGGATGGAGATGGAGATGGAGATGGGAATGGGAGGAGGAGGAGAAGGAGGAGGAGGAGGACAATAAGATCAGGGGGTGGGGTGGAAGATGCAGAATTTTTTGTGATTTTTTATTCATTTCTATTTTTTGAGTTTAATTGTTGGAAATGTTGATTTTTGTTTCTTTTATTCATTTGACTTGTGTAAGAATGAATAGAGGAAAAGTGTGTATCTATTATTGAGCATGTATTTGGATATATATAGGGTTTATCAAGCATCCTAGACTAAACAAATATCCTATAACCCGTCTAACCAACATAACTCTAATACGTGACATAACTCCTCTAACACTCCCATTGAAGCTGGAGCATATATATCTATCATGTCTAGCTTCGTACATAAAGACTCAAAAATCCTTACACTTAACCCTTTGATAAAGATTAAGATAACTCCTCTCATCAACATGTCTCGCACCTAATGTCAATCAACCCCTATATGCTTTGTATACTCATGAAAGGTGAGATTATTGACAATGAATATAACAACCTATTTATTACAATGCATAAGTATAAGTATCTCAACAAGAAAACTAAGCTCTGACAAGAGTGACCTCATCCACATCATCCCACACTCTCGCAAGGCAACTGTGCTATGGATCTATACTTTGCCTTGACACTAGGCCTGAATACCACGTTTTACTTCTTGTTGCACCAGTTGACAAGATTTCTCCTACATATGTACAGAAACTAAATGTAGACTTTTTATCTCCTTTGTGTCTAGCATATCTTGAATATGAATACACCTTGATTTTCGAATAGTCGCTCCTTCTGTAAATTAAGCCCTTTCCTAGTACACCTTTGACATATGTAAGAACACATAAGACTCCACTCCAATGTACTTTTTTAGGCTCATATATAAACTAACTCAGTAAACTAACTACATATGAGATGTCAGACCGTGTCACCATCAAATATATAAATTTCCTGATCAAACGTTTATATTAATGAGGATCTTCTAACAATTCTAAATTGGTGTCCCAAAAGGATAGTGTCTGCTCAATAAAAGTACTCTCTGGTTTACACCCTAAAAGTCTTAATTCATAGAGAAGATCAAAAACATACCTTCTTTGGAATAGTGTCATTTTTCTTTTAACACAGGCGAACTTAATATCCAAAAAGTACCTTAGTTTTTCCAAATCCTTAGTGACAAAGTGTGTCTTAAGGTGTTTTTTTATCTCTCTAATGCCCGCTGTATCACTGTCTGTCACCAATATGTCATTAACATAGATTGGCAACAACACACACTTATTGGTAGTCTTCCAGTAGAAGACAAAATGATCAACACATCTTTGAAAACCTCCTATCATAACCACCTAATTGAATTTTTCAAACTGAACTATGGGACTCTGTTTTAAATCATAGATAGTTTTCTTCAACCTACATACTCTATTCTCTTGAACAATATACCCTTAAAGTTGCTCCATAAACACAGAATCTCTCAAATCGCCGTATAAAAAAGCATTCTTCTCATCAAACTGGCACAACTTTCACAAATTATTAATGGTAATGGACAAAAATACTCTAATGAAATTAAGACAGGCGATAGGTAAAAAAGTCTCTGTATAGTTGGCACTATAAATCTGAGTGAAATCCTGAACAATCAGCCTAACTTTATATCTATCAATTATGCTATCTGCCTTGTACTTTATAGTAGAAACCCATCTGTAAGCAACTATAGTACCTCTGACTAGACGGATCACCAACTTCCAAGTGCCACACGGGCTGTTAATGCGGCTATCTCCTCATCCATAACTGCCTTTCATTTAGAATGTAAAATGTCATAGTATAAACTCATCTGCAGGTGACTATAGTGACTCCGACAAGACAGGTTATCAACTCTTAAGTGTCACAAGCTGTTAATGCAGCTATCTTCTCATCCATGACTACCTTCCATTTAGGATGTGGTAGGGCCTTCTGATAATTCTTGAAAACAGGCTCAGAAGAGATAGACAAGGCAAAAATACAAAAAAAGGATGAAGAGAGTCATAAAAAACAAAATTAGAAATTGGATGAGCAGTAGAAGAACGAGTACCCTTATGGAGTGTAATTAGAAGATCTAAATTAGTTTGAGATGGATTTACATTTAGAGAGGAGTACAGTTCTGTTAATGTAGGCAATTGTGTCTGCTGGCAGCAACGATACACCTGTAAAGGACAAAACATCTCCTTATTGACAGTGGTGTCTTCATGGTCACTTGTTGTAACATCCCAAAAGCACTACATTTAAATATCTGGCAGTAATATAGAAAGACAGTAAGCCGAAAAGGAGGGAGATAAGGGGAAAAAGAGGGTGTCGACGGTGAGGAGAGTGCATTGAGGGTCTGGACATCAGTCGACGGGCGCAAAAAGGAGGGCACTGGGGCCAAGAGGAGGGTGTTTAGTGATGCGAAGGGTGGAGGACAAAGTGGCAGGGGGACGAGAGGAGGGCATTAAGGGCGTGAGCCTGACGTCGAGGGCGAGAGGTCAACATGAGGAGCAAAAGGAGGGAGTCGAGGGCTAACATCGAAGCGGTAAGGGTAGGCGTGAAGGGGAGGGGGCAAAGAGGGCATTGGGGGGAAGGGGTGGTGAGTTGGGGCGACAAGATGCTGTATTTTTTTTTTTAGGAGGGGTAGGGGGTCAAGGGTGAGAGGAGGGGATTTTAATAATTGAGTGGGAGGTATTTTGAATCTTAAAATAAAAAATTTTGGTGATTTTTGAGAGTGATTTCTAGTTTTAATCAAAATCAAACCAATAGATAATCTTCATGATAGATGGACAGGATTAAGAACCTCACCATCTAAAAGTAACGACGAATCTTTTCCTGATATTAACTACATATATATATAGGAAATTATAATCCTTTATTATGACCATGTAATATATGATTCTCTTCCTTACTAACATGGTACAAGAGTAATGGTTTTAAAGAAAAGAAAACCCTAATCGTAAATTGTTACACCATCATCATCAACCACAAACGATGACGACGGATCCACCAGAAAATCCATACTACTACTTTCTCTTACTACGTTTGTCAGTACTTGTTGCTGCTCCTTTTCTACGTCTAATGGTGTTGCCACCACTCCAAAAACGATTGAAAGAAGAAGAAAGAGAAGACTAGAGTCCTCTACACTCGTCTGACACGTCATTAGCAAGCTTGATGTTGTCTTCGACACCCGTATAATTCTTTCCGACTAAGTCTACAATTGTGTTGTCGAGGTACCCCTTCCAGGTGGAGTATGCTATGACGTAGCAGTTGTACACCGATATAATGGCAAGAGGCATATTAGGGATCTACTCGACGATTAAGGACCAGGAATCCATGGACAAGCAAAGTGTCTACTCGATTATGATCATGACCACACAAGGAACACTAATGTAGTTGAGGCTTCAGTCATCGTTGAAGACCAACTTGGCATAGAGGTCGTAATGTCTCATTTGGTCGCATAGGGTCTTGAGGTAATCAACGTCGAACGTGGCCAGGGGAAGGGATGATGACGAGAGTGAACAGGAGAAGTAGAAGAAATGAGAGGACTATTTCACCATTAATGCTCCACTCCTCCGCTATCAAAGCGATGACAAGAAATGGCAGGCTTATCTAAGGTGTTATACAAGGAGGAAGAAGGAGATTTATTAGGGTTTAAGTAATAGTTGCATTTCTGTGTTAAGTTCTTCTAAAATTGTAAATATTACTAAAAAGACCTTGAAGTTTCTAATTTACAGGAATTCCAAAACTTTCCCGATTTGTTACTGCCTACTTGCCTTATTGGCCACTACTTACCTACCTATGTTTGTGTTTAAACACGTATTGTCTATGTTTTTCTTGTGTCCTCGAATTGTGATAGTGTATCTAGGAGGTTAATTGTGTCGATTTCTTGTCATTTGTCTACAAATATGGTTTGTTTGTGTTGTGTTTTGTTATGACTCTTCTATTTGGTATATGAATGAGTCTAAGGTTGTGTCTATGCCTTTGGTGTGTCTGTTCCTTCGTAGTTGTGCCTTAGACATGTATTGTCTTCTAGTTTTTGTATTGATTTCATAAAAATTAGTCTTATACGTACTTGATTTCATGAAAACCAGTTTGACTATTATGATTGTGTACTTATTCCTTTTAAGTTATGTAATTCTTTGTTAATAACATAAATAATCATTATGTAACAAGTCATGCATGTTAAATACTTCAACTTGAAAGAAAGTGTTAAAATAAATAAATCCTTATATGAATCTTTGTGTTATCCATTTATTAAGTTACTTATAAGTTAAGTACGTATTTTTCTATATATAGAAGATTGTAATTCTTTATTATAATTCTGCAATATATAATTCTCTTCTTTCTTAACACAACCAAAGTTCAAAAGTGTTGCATCACATCTGCAGATACATGACATTCTCCTAGATGTGCCTCGTGACATATTTTCTGTATACTAAATCTAGTTCACTCTTTCTTTCACATTTCCTAATGATTACAGCTTATGCTAAGAAGTACCAGTCATAATATTATTCGCCGATCCCAGAGTTCGTTGCTTTTGGATGGAGTTGGTACAGAACTGATGTACAGAAAAGATTCAACTCAAACGATAAGACAACAAGTGAAATGAATTTGATAAATTCTAAAATGTAAAGTCCAATACCCTTGGAAACTTGGAGAGCCTTAGCAGTCCAGAAAAGGTATCACTTTCCTCATCATTTCTGTCAAATTACAATTTTCAGCATAACTTTCTATTGTGTAAGAAGGGAACAGGATCAAATAATTACCACCAGGAGGAGAAAGAAAGCTCACGTGGGAGGTTTGCAGAAAGCTAGATGATCAAGAATCACAACAGTCCAAGGGAAATTGGAGCACAGCTCCTCAATTTCAGACACGTGCAAATGAAGACCCTACAACATCATTTCAAGATATCATACTAAGAACCCCTCGTCCCATAATATATTCTCACTACTACTTAACATGATGCTGGCACATGATTACTCCTAGATACGCAACCAGAGCAGCAGAAGTCATTTGAATTGCTTACTGCACATATGCTAGACTAGCAACAAAGAAATCTTAGGCATGTGCTAATAAAGCATGTAAACATTACAATATTATGTGCATGTAAAGGAAACTGGAGGTTGTTGGTTGTCATTATGATTACAAGTCGAAAAACTTGAGTTGATTATTTTGAACGTATCTACATCAAATGACTCCAATAAAAGAATAAAAAGAAATGGTAAGAAAGACAAGTTAAACACCTTCATGCACATAATTCCCACAGGAACGCCAAGCTCGCCAGCTTTACTGAACAAAGATCTTCCAATTTCATTAGTCATCTGCTTGAACGAGAGTCAACAGTTAATTACATTAATTGTAGAATTTAAAGTGCAGGTACAACGTTATTGGTCTTGAAGCAGGTCAAATTTGAAAAAAACATAAGTACTAAGATTCTGAGATTGTGAAATAAACAAAGAATTCCCCACTTGTATAATACCTTTTGGCCTGAAGGCAATAGATATGGGTTGAAGCGCATAACACGATATCCATCCTGGTAGAGAACGAAATCATACCATCAGATTATTTTTGAGTAAAATATCTATGAAGTGAATGGGTAGGATCCCTGAGCACCTTTAAGATTAGGTGTTCAAGTAGGAGGATGCCACTACCATCATCTGCAGGATTTGCAAGGCAGCATCTACCAAATCTGGTTGGATGTTTCATGATGACACTATAAAACAATCAAATGTTTCAAGAATAACATGGCATCGCACATACAGAGAGAAAGCAGCAATCAAAGTTTTATTACAATATGATTTGCACAACTTTTTTTTACTTTATGTTCAAAGATAAAGTTTTCTTTTTTGCAGGTCACCACTTGTGCTGGGTTGATGAAACAAAACACAATATAATATGCACCACATGGAAACAACATACAAAGAACTAACCTTGTCACCAGAGAATGATCAAACATATGATTGATGGGCTGCACGATAAGAGCTCCATCAACTTCTGCTTCATCCATACACTACAGAACAACAAAGGTAAATGGCAAAGAAAAATTGGGTTTTAGTTCTTAGAAAAATTATGAAGTTTTTAAGTCCTTAATCCTACCATATCAAATAAACAAGTATTACAATATTGTCTTGTGCTGTTAAGACAATCATAAATCGTGAAGCAGGGGACTCACTGAGAAAAACATATCAGGCTACATACCACCTAATATTATCAATTAAAGCCATGCTCAGTTATAAAGACATCAACGAAATTTCTAAGCAATCAGTCCAGCTAAATAAGAAATGCAAGCTTCTATTGTCCTAGAAACAATCACATTTGATTATTATAAATCCCACACCTCTAACCATCAATTTGATACGATTACAGTATGTACTTTTTTCTTTTTTTTTGTGAGATTGTGCTCAACAGAAGTAAGAATAATTAGCGCAGTCAAAGACCCAGGGCTTGTGCCAAACCACATAATTAGAGCAATGAAGAGCAACTACTTAACTCAAGTGATGCCAAATTACAAACCAATTAGAAGTTCACATCCACAAAAGCAACAGCATGAGGCAAGGACAAGCAAAAGCCATAATGGAGAAATCAATACCTGGAGCAAGAAGTCTCCACTTCCGGGTAACGTCGGTTCTTGACCCGGATGATACTGGCAGTTGTCAGATGCACAACAGGCAAACAAACAAAGCAATCAAGATTCATGAATCCAAGTGAAATGGAGGAAAAAAGGAGCAAAGATCCCACCGTTTTTGAATTTATTATTATTACCTCTGTGGGATGCCCAGACGTGGGCATGCGAATCGATGGTCTTGGCCGGAGGAGCCCCAGAAGCAGCTGTTGTTGACTATGATGACGACACTACTGATTTGGGTCTTGAGTCCATTGTCGTCCTCCTTGCTGCCGGTTTCTCGAGTGGTGTGGGGAAGAAGAAGAAGAATAATCTACTCTTCGAGGAGGTGGTGGTGGTGGAAGAGAAGCGTTCGTGGAGGGAACGACAACAACGATGGGACATAGCAAGAGCCATGGATTTCCTAGCTCGTGTTATATCCCTCCGTATATGTGGGAAAAGTGCTTTTTTATCTGTATATTTTTTACTTTACTACTTTTGGTTTTGAAGATGTGGTTTGTCTCCTTCTTCTGTACCAAAAGGAGGGGTTTTGAAGATGGTTCTAAGGAAAGAAATGTTTTTCTTGTTTGATAGCCAAGGTATGAAAGTAATGAAGAACAAAGGAAGAACCTTTTTGGAAATGCACAGAAATGAAGAAAGAAATTACTCAAGTTACACTTCCTATGCTTGGTTCATTCTCTCTCTTCTCTGTGAAAATAGATTACAAAAAAGTGATTAAGACAAATTTCTTTCATCTCTCTCTAAAGTCTAATACATATACACTTACAACGTCTCCACCAAACAAACACTCAAGCAAACACAAGATAAAATGCTAAAAGGGAGAAAATTTCTTCGTATTTAGATTATTTTCACTTTGATATAATTGAAAAATATAGTAGTACACTGGATCCTTCCATTGCAACCTGGAGAGCTAGACGACCACGACGTACCCCGGACAATAAATGTACATAAGGTAGAAGTGATTCACAGTTCACATACAATTGTAATAAAAACCAACTGGCTTCCAGTCTGAAAACTTGTAACCAGAAGCCTCAGAACAAATTCATTCTGTTTAAAATCAGAATTAATTTGTTCCACTTTGAAAACTCGTAATGAGAATCTTTTGGAGCTGTAACCTCAGAAAAAACCCATTCTGAACCGCCAACCTTCAAGTAGAGTGCAAAACCTGGAAATATCATCAGAAGCAGCCACCTGCGCTATACTGCCCGTAAGTATCTAGATCAAACATTTTTAGACTCACGTCCGGGGATCTGTCTTACACTTTCATCGTGTACACGTAGTTCTAGTATCATAACCTCGAACCTAATGTTGCCACTTATGCAGTTCTATGATACATTCTTCCAGTACAACATAAGGATCGTCACCTGACAGAAGAAAGAAGCAACCAATATGCAGCAATTATTAGTATGCCTTAATGACACCCCGGGCTAAGTTTTATATAATCACTTAATATACTTCAACAAGTTATTAATAACATTATTCTTTTTATTAAAGACTGTAGTCCATGGATTGCTAACTCCAAACAGCTAAACAAGTAAATTGTATAAGCAACATATCCAGATTTTTTAGTAGAACCGTCTACGAGATGAATATGCAGGATAAGTGAATACCCCTGAGCCATTAGGATGTGGTTAATAATAGTGCTGCCAATGAGGAGGATGATTGTTGATAGATTTAGATTTTCTGAGGAATGAATTTCCTATTTCTAATCATATTATCTTTTGTAAACCTGAGAACATTTGGTCGTGTCATTACACTATACTCATAGTCATAAGTGGGTCTTTAGCTTGAGAAGAAGCAGAGAAGCACGATGGGAGATTTTTTCATGCAATAGTCACCCTGCAATGAGGAAAACTAATCCTGTTAGACAGATATCTAGGAACACTGGGTCTTTTACGTACTGGAGATTGTTAATAAATGTAATCAAGAAGACTACAGACGTTACAGAAAAGGAGAAAATTTCTCTCTTAATCAATGGAAGTGAATTAGGACACAGGAATTATGAGAAATAAATGCCTCTTTTATATATATATATTGAATTTGATTCAAAATAAATTATAAATGAAAAACAAATCTGGAAATTCATAATTTCAGAGTCCTAATCTTTACAAGATCAAAAATCATTAAGTAGTATCAGAGCCAATTTCTTATCTTTGTTTGGCCTATCCCGCGATCACAATCTTGTTATCCTCCTCTTCTTCGGTTGTTTTCTTCTATAAGTTTAGGAAGATCCAGCCTTCTATCACCCATAGTCTCATCCTCTTCCGATCTCGTCCTCCGGTCTGTGTGGGTTTTTTCTTTGATACCTGCGCAATCCTTGTTCCTGGTCCTCCGTTTTCGACTCCCTGCTTCTGGCTATCCATTTCCAACCCTACGCTTCCGACCCTCTGTTTTTCTTTTCTATGCCAATCCTTCACGCTTTCGTTTCGGCCTCCTCCAAACCTCCACGATCTCGATCGATCCCGTCAGTACCAATCTTGGCCACCACCACCACGACGTCTGCCTCTCTCGACTACCTATCCCCAGTACAGGACAGGTTTTGGTCTTGCATGACAGAAAACGGTGAGAGGAGGGCGTTAGCTCGAGAAAAAGGAAAAAGGGAGGAGATTGGGAGAGGAATGAAGGGAGAGAAGAAGAATAGAGGGCACTTGGTTAGATTAATTTCTTTTATTTTAAGTTTTTTACATATACAACCTCTTATTTTATAATTAATTAATCACTACTTATCATATAACTTGTTGCATTACTGGACTCAGAAGACTAAATCCATTTAGTTAATTAATTAATATTTTCATCCATTGGATTTATTCTACTAATTTGTTTTCTTTTATTTTGGAGATTTGTTTTATAGGGCACATGTTATTTGATTACTATTATTTGATTATATATATGCTTTTATTCTGTTTTATATTGATTGTTGTTTTATGTTAGTTTTGTTCATATTAGTTGATTACATCATTATTTTTAAAATAATAGTTATTTGATTAAATCCATTAAGTTTTTCCTAATTTTTATTACACTATTTAATTTAAGTCTTACTACATAATTTTATTCTTCACTAAAATAAAAAAAAATAGGAAGTGTGTAATTATTGTTTACAGCATATAATTATATACATGTTTTGTTGTGTTTTATGTTAGTTTCATATAGGATATATATCAGTTTTATATTAGTTTTATTCTTATTTTATCACTGTATCTTTAAGTTAATATTTGTTTTATCCTAGTTATATATAATTCCTAACACATTTATACATAGATTTAATCAATCTAGTTAAATATTGTTTAAGATAAAATTCTAAAATTAGAAAATATTTATTCTTTCTAGATTTACTCAAATGGTCGTTAATAAGTTAATCACTACAGAGTTGGCAAAGATTGAGAAATTGAATGGGATAAATTATGAAATGTAACATCGAAAAATAAAATATGTCTTAATATATGATAATCTGGAATATGTCATTCAATCCAATCCTTCAGAATTTGACAATAATGCCTTTGAGACAGAAGTCAAGAAACAGGAAAAATAACAAATCAATGACAAAAGAACTAGGAATCTCATGTTTATGTTCATGGAATACAGCCTTATAATTTTTTTTGAGATTTATGACACTTCACATAAATTGTGGAATGCTTTAAAGAAAAATTACGATTAAACTACTGAAATAAATACTCAACTTTTCCTTTAAAAGTATAACTCTTACAAAATACAAGAGCGACAAAGTGTCGTGGAACATGTGAACAACATGATTGTCATGGCAAAAAAATTATTTATTATTGGAAGTCTTATTCCAAAAAAATTACAAGTGGCAACTATACTTAATAGTTTGCCAAATAGTTTTAACATGGTGACTACAACCATGAGATTTGTCCCTTCTTTTCAATACTCAGAACTACTAGTAAGGTTGGGAACTAAGCAAGAGACTATGACTAGTTGTCAGAAGGAGAAAATAAATCTAGAAGAAGTTAATTTTACGCATCGAAATCCTTGAAAAGACAAACTAGAACAAAAGGACTGGACTGAATAGGATACAATTCAAAAAACAATCACAGTCAAATAAGCCTCGAGGGTCTTGCCATCTATGTAGTCGTTTTGGCCATTATAAAGTAAATTATTCATATAAGGATGGAAATAGAGGCAACGCTGCGACATAGAAAGGCAACAAGAGAATCTTCATTGGTGTAGTGGAATGCAATAACGTCGTTATGCTAAGTTCAAATGATTGGTGAATTGATTCTAATGCTACCCGTCATATTGTCAAAATAAAGAAAAGGTTAGAATTCTTCAAGAAATTCAAAGCTGACAAGGAAAACATTTACATAAAAAACAACTCATATCTAGATATGGAAGGCGCTAGTTCTTACCGCTTAAATCTGGGAAACAACATCAGACTTGAAGGATGTCTTCTATGTACCTAGGATAAAGCGTAATTTCATTTCTGTACCTATATTCATAAAAAATGACTTGGAAATTCACTTTTGCAATAAACGTGTATCCATTACAAAAGACAAAAAAGTACTTGTCATGGGAGTGTTTGTCCTAGAACAAGATTTATTTTATATTTTTGTAATAAACAATGAGATAAATAATATTGATAGAATTTCTGATTATTTTTTGTGCCTATTGTCTGATTGTAATCTATGACATGTTAGATTAGTTTATCTTAAAAATTCAAACATGAAACAAATGTTAAAAATGAACCTTCTCTCAAATATTAACAAGGTGGAATTAACTTAATGTCAGCATTATTTAATTTTAAAAATGACTACGAAACCATTTGGTGTTGAACATAGGGAAAATGAATTATTAACCTTGGTATATTCAGATGTATGTGGTCCACTTAATATAAAAACATACAACAATAAGAAATATTTTGTAACATTCATACATGATTATTCTAGATATGCATATGTTTACTTAATCTCACATAAATTAGAGGTATTGAAATACTTTAGCAAATATAAAGCAGAAGTGTAAAAGTAACTTAGAAAAAATATTAAAATATTAAAATCTGATAGAAGTAAGAAATACAATTCAAAAAAATTTGAATCATATTGTCAAGAACATGGAATAAAGAGGCATACTACAATACTATATACACTACAACAAAATGGTATGGCGGAATGGAAAAACAAAACTCCAAAGAATTCTATTAGATGCATGCTATCACATTCATGTCTTCTCAAAGAATATTTGGGAAAGACATTACTTACTACAAATTACACTTTGAATAAAACGCCAATCAAATATGTCAGAGAAACCCCTTATGAGTTGTGAAATGGAAGAAAACCTAATATTAATCATCTAAAAAAATGAGATTCAATAGCTCATATACTCATTCCAAGTCAACTCAAGAACAAATTAGATTTTAAAACATTAAAATGCACATTTATAGGATATTGTGAAAAATCATCAGGATATAGATTTTTCCATAAGGAAAAATAAATTATTGAGTATAGAGATGCTACATTTTTTGAAAATCTAGAAGAAAAAAAGCATACTCAAAATAAAGATGAATCATTATCTGTAATTAGAAATAATTACTAATGATATTCAAGGAAATAATTTAGAAAATGGAAATCAACTAAACATAGAAAATATAAATGAACCCATAGAAATAATGGAGATTGATCAAAATAATCAGTATGACCAACGAAATATGGAAAATATAGATGATCCTATAAATGACCCACCTGATGCTCCTAGAAATAAAAGAATGAGAACTCAACCGTCATCGATGAATAATTATTATTTGTATTCCTGTGAGCCATCATATTTCTTGACAGATATAGATCAAGAAAATCACATAGAACCCAATACATTTAATGATATAATTAAATCACATGAGAAAGACTTGTGACTTAAAGTCATAAATGATGAAATTGATTTCATGAAAAGGAATAATGTCTAGAAATTGTGTGATTTATCTGAGGAAAAAAAGACTATAGGATACAAATGAATAATCAAGAAGAAGCTGAGAATAGATGGGTCAATTGACAAATTTAAAGTTCGATTGGTAGTTAAAGATTATACACAAAATAAAGGAATTAACTTCTAGGAAACATATTCTCTAGTAGCAAAGTTTGCAGCTATTACGATCATACTATCAATTGTGGCACACTTAGATTTGGAATTACATCAAATGAATGTTAAGACTGCATTTCTTAATGGAAAATAGCAAAAAGATATATAATGTGCCAGTCTAAGGGTTTTCACATGGAAGGACAAGAGAAAAAAAGTGTGTAAATTGAATAAATCAATATATGCATTAAAGCAATTTTTTAGACAATAGTATCTCAAATTTCATTATATGATTATCTGAATGGGATTTATCTCAAATAGACAGGACAATTTTGTGTATGTCATGAAAAGTTGGAGGAATTTTATAATTTATCTTTATACGTAGACAATATTTTATTTGCTACAAATGACATGAAATTGTTGAATAAAATAAAAATTAAATTTAATGAGACATTTGAGATGAAAGACATAAGAGAAGCATCTTATGTCTTTGAAATACAAATCCTTAGAGATTGAAAGTCTAGAATGTTGAGTATAAGTTAGGAAAGTATTTACACTCAGTACTTAAAAGATTTGGAATGCAAAATTATATCCCTACACCTACACCATATGTGTATGAAAAAGATTGAATAAAAGTCAATATCATGGAAAGAGATAGAAACCTCTGAATATGCCATATGCACAAGCAGTTGAATTTTAATATATGCTATGCAATGTATTAGACTGAATTTAGCATATTCAGTGAGTTTGGTTAGCAGATATCAAAGTAATCTTGGACCAACACATTGATAAACTATTAAGAGGATTATGAAGTATATCAAGGACACGTTACAACACAAACTAGTATACAAAGCGAAAATACTGGAAGTATTAAGTTATTCAGATACAAACTTTGAATGTGATAAATATGATGGAAAGTCCACATTTGAACACTTGTTTATTTTTAGTGATGGTACTGTCTCATGAGGAAGTAAAAAAGCAAGGTTGTATTGCTAAATATACACAGGAAGTTGAATACATTGCATGTAGTACAATCACTACCCATGCTGTTTGGATTAAGAGATTTCTGAACGACTTGGTTCTTAATCTGATAAATGGATCAATCGGAATATATTGTGATAATCAAACAGTAATTAGTCTCATAAATACTACTGTTAATAGTTTAAGAGGAAAGTACATTGAGATACATTATCACTACATTCATAATATCATACAGAAAGAGAAAATAAAGGTGAGTTACATTCCTATCTCAGACATAATTACTGATCTTATAGCAAAAAGAATTCCAACAGAGAAATTTATCAAGTATGTAGGCTTGATGAGATTAAAAAACATTTCCATAGATAATGGAGATGAAACACATTCTTCCAGATAATGGGAGTGAAAATTGAGAAAAACTCATACGTTCCATGAATAATAAGAGTATGTAGGAATTTATAGTTTGATATTCATGATCAAATGAAAGATGTTAATAAATGTGGTAAAGAAGACTATAGACATTACAGAAATAAAGAAAATTTCTTTCTTAATTGAAAGAAACAAATGCCTCCTCTATATATTCATTGGATCTGATTTGAAATGGATTATAATTGAGAAACAAATTTGAAATTTAATAATCCTGAAGTCCTAATCTTCACAAGATCAAAAATCATCAGAACTTAACAATTGGAACACAAAAATGAGCCTAGGATACAAACAGTACAATACAGAACCAAGAACACATTAAACAAAAGTAGATATAGACTTAATTAACTAAGGATCTGTCACGTCTCAAATTTTCCACAATAATTTAAACAAATTAAATTACGGGAAAACTAAAGCTAAACAGTAAAATATCCAACCACCAGGAACCTGTGTGTGCGGCTAGCAGACTCCAGACTATATGCACTACGCTAAACTAATTGCATATCTGCACCTACGACCACAAGGAAAACGCATGAGTGACCAAAGTCACCCAGTATGCACCCTACGAAAACCGTGGAAAACAAAACCATAATCAATTTTCCTTTTTAAATTCCTTTCGCAAACTCTTTTCTCAGAACCTCAGAAACAGGCCCACACTGGCCAAAACCACAAACCAGGACTCCATTGGCCCAAAACCACAAACAACGGCCCTCAATGGCCAAAACCAAACACAGTGAGTCGTGAAGTCCGGCGCCAGGCAACCAAACTCTGGCTACACGCAGTCCACCGAGGAGCCACTCCCAGCGTTCTGCACTACCACAGTGAAGCCACCCTGTGTAGGGGCGATCACAGTCCCGCGATTCCCCTCTCACAGGAGAACCCTCAGAAGCCAACCCCTCCCTGGGAAGGCTGCCCTGTCTCTCAGGACGCTACAAGCTACGGGGCACGTGTCCCACCCACACTGGCCACCACAGTGTACGCCTCCTCAGGGCGTCCTCCACACACGGTGCTCAGGAGGGAGTGTCATACCTCCACACCCGACAACACCCGAGCCTCAGTGCTCACAGCGA
>JAMKQA010003406.1:0-14473 GCA_024699735.1 Posidonia australis
GCATTAACAATGCCTACATTTGACCCTCGGATTAACTTTTTCCTTTGATTTCACTTCTCCTTGATTTGGCATGTTTTTGGTCACATTCATGCATGAGCATATAGAATAAGCAAGCATACATTTAGCAGACCTTTGACAGTAGGAATCCTAGAAAGACCAAGTTTTCTCGGGCGCATGGGGGTGCCTAACCCCTTCCCCATGCGTAACCAGAATCCTTACCCTTTCTCTGGCCCGCATTCATATTGCATTATCCATTAGGCACGGATCACACATGCATCTTGTTTGCTTTCTGCCTTTCTTGTGTTTGTTTTGGTTTTCCTCGTCTTTCCATTAAAAGACTAGGTGGCGACTCCTTTCCTTATCCTTTTTGTCTTCCCTTTGGTGTTTCCGAGTCTTGTCTCTTCCTCCGGATTGACCATTTTCGCCGTGACTGTATCGGACCTCCCAGTGTGTTTCCGCACACCGAAGTAAGGTTTGGTGAACCGCGCCTAGGGGTTCCACCGGCATGGTCACACATGGTATCTTGAGTTCCCTCTCTCCTTTATGACTTTGTGGAAGAGGGGCAAACTCACATGTGATCAGGTGTTTTAGATGTCCAGGGTGCACATTTAGATGGTCTTAAGCATGTTTGCAAGGTTTTATATCGCATAGCATATCAATCTAGTTCACTGTCTGATCTGCAATTTATGGGTCTCACTTTAGTGGCACACCTTAGTAGAGCACATAGGTGGCGCACCTAATAGGAGCACATTTCTGGCGCACCTAACAAGCGCACTTGCCTATTTCAGTGCACCGACAGTGACTTTTGACATGATATTTAGTATGGCTCCTGATTTTCTTTGCTCTTGGTTTTCTTTGAATGTCCTCCTGGATATATCAGGATGACTCCAGTCTGATTTCACCCTCATTTATGCATGATAGCTTAGGTTTTGCATGTAGCAAAGCGAGGACATAAGTCACTCGATGTTATTGGATCTTTGGTTATGTTTGTGCAATATCTTTGCACCGATATTTGGTCCATGGCTTGAGTGATCTTTCAGAGCATTAGGACACACCCCACAGTCCTTATACCGATGTTTAGTATATGGCACCACTTGCATATAGCGTCGCATTGCATATCACCCTTGGGTGTACAAAAAGGGCTGAAAAGCCAACATTTCATATAAGTAATTGAGAAACCCATGAAAGACAGATTTCTCGAGTGCATGAGGGTGCCTAACACCTTCCTCGTGTGTAATAGGGATCCTAGCCCATTTTCTAGTTTATGATTGACCTTTTCCATTGGTTTTATTGCATAGTTTTAATGTTTTAAAACGGATTTGCTCGTCTCCCGTTCTTAAAGTAGACTTGGTGGCGACTCTCATATTTTATCGTTTGTTTTTTTGTTTTGCCGTGACTTCGTTGGTCCTCGCGAATTTGGCCTTTCGCACCACGCCCGAGGCTGTCGCCGGCATGGTTACAGGAACTAGCAACTTCACTGGGGATAACCAGATCCCAGCTTTCGTTTGGATTTTTTTTATTTACATTGGCTTTTCTCCTTGTTTGCTTGTTTCCTTGTTTCCTCAACTTTGCATTGGCTGTCTCTTTGTAGTATAAGTTGTGTCTTCCTTACATGTATGCATTTTGTGTAATGGGTGTTTTCTTTTTACACATTTGTTATGCCACCACTTTTGCACATAATATGCACATGCTTTTTGTATGTTGATTGATGATTGCTTTGGATGTTTTCTTCCCGTTTTGCATATACCATGTTTAGGAGATTAGAGACATGCTTTTCTCCCTTTTGGTTAATAAAAAACACATAAAAAAGAAGAAGAAGGACAAACTAGTGACAAATTGTAAACTTTTCCCCAAGGTTAAATAAACTTGAAAGTAAAAGACATAAAGCATATTTTGCATTCATCATATAGGGCATACATCTTTTCATCTCTTGAGTCCACCTATATAGTTTGCGAAGGACATTTCCCGGTGTCTTATTCTATGGCTTTGGCGTGGGATGAAATATTGGTATGTCCCCCTTGTCCGGGGTCGTGTCGGTGTTAGTAGAGGGTATAGCCTACTGCTTTTGCAGAGGATGAGGCCCCGAACGCACCACCCGTTCATTGCCTAAGCTTTGGCTAGGATTTAGAGCGGGAACCTTTACCTTCTAACACTGAATCGGAGACCCATTTATCCCTGTGCGAACCTAGAGTAGACGGCTTGGTAGGACACTCCTAGATTGTGAGAGAGCGCATGCAAGAAGCATTCATGCATTTGCATTCCATACCATCATAAGCATTGCATTTTTTCTAACTTGTTTGTTTGTTTTTGTACAAATAGTACCGGTCAATGTGCAAGTTCCTTAGCTAGAGCTCGAGGCTTTTCCTTTCGCTGACACTCGTCGTGACCCGATTTTCGACCACATCTCCTGAGTTATCCGTCACCTTTGACGATAGCTCGTCCTAGGATCCGTCCTCTTGTTCCCAGTCGTAGTCCAATCCATACCCGCTTGCGATCCATTATGGCCTAGCAAACCAACGAGCCTATTTCCTCTGCTGTCCAGGAGGAGGTCCCTGTTTTAGCGTACCCCTCCTTTGTCTCTGTCCTTGTTATCACTACTGCCTCCATTTTTTCCTTAGCATCTGGAGGACCTCCGCCATCCCAGTATCGTGTCCCTGTGGCTACCCTGTCTTCGGGACCATCAGTTTGGTCTTCTGCTGTTTTTGGGGCCTCAGCAGTTGAGTCTGTTCCCATGACCTTTCCCCAAGATTCTTTTGCTGCTCCGCCCTAGGGCTATGTGTTTACCAGCCCCCCTCTGTAGTTGTCTCTGAAGTAGCCTCTCCCCAGTTTGGGCAGTTGGAGTCTCAGCTTCCTGACTCCTCTTCCCCTATTTCGCCTCCATCCTTTGGAGCCACTAGTGATGATTCCATGATCGCGCAACTGCAACAAATGTCGGCCCTCGCCTAGCAATTGCAGGGATTGGCACTAGCACTCCAGCCCTTTTTAGGTTTGTCCTTCCCGACTCCCGAGTTGCCTCTGCAACCGGCCCTAGGACCACAGATTGCACCCACTGCACCACCTCCACAGCCGTCGCCATCCCTCGTCTCCCCGGCGATAGGGGTGTCTGTAGACACCCCGATTTTGAGCTGGCTTATAGGTGAATTCTCCTAAAGATGTTGCTTTGGATACGGCAAGCCTAACCTCAGTTGAATTTTATCTGGCACCGTGGTTACCCTAAGCCTATGGCAAACTCATGGTCCAATTTACAATTCAAGCAGTTAGATCTAGAGCACCAACGTGGAGCATCACAATGGAGCACCAAGCTGGCGCACCATGGTGGCGCACCATTGTGGCACACCAAGCTGGCGCACAACCACTTTTTAGGGTACTGGTTGTTGGCTTTCCATCTTCTGTGCTTGTAACCCTCACTTGCGAATGTTCCTCACAAATCTATGCAAGGCTGTTGAGTTTCGAGGCCTTTTGCATCCCAAAGAGTCACATCTTCTTTCTCTTTAAAAAGCCATCCATTAGCAGCCTTTTTCCTCTCTTAGCTGTCAACCCTCTCTTGGCTGTCCACCCACTCTAGCAACCAGCACCCCGACTTCCAGAGCACACTCCCGCATCCCTGAGCATTCCCAACTGAATCCAAAGCAACAAGGAGGAGATACCTTGAGCCATCCAAGGAGGAGACACCCTAGGCAAGGTAAGGTCCCTTACTCATCTTTCCACATAGATTTTACATAATATTCTGGAAAAAACGTGCCACTACGTTGATATATTGTTTATATAGTGATGTTCTTTCGTGCCTTTTGGTGTTATTTTTGATGTTCATGATAATCCCTTCTATGTTCATTGTTTCATTGCCATGATGACTTTTGCACTGTATGATATTTTTAGTAATGAATCATAGTCCCATGTGATCACTAGTTATGGAACATGAACTGTAATGCATCCTCTTTACATGTTTTACCATTTCTGTATGATCCCTAAGTCAACTAAATCACTGCATGAATCATATGATCCATCAACAGTTACTGCAGTCCATATAAACCCATGAACATGCATGACTTGAGGAGAGAATGATAAGAGTGTTTTAATACTTGTTTATTTAACATGACTAAGTTTTCTGGCATTTAGGTAGATGATCTGAATAGTCAGTAACCCAATTCATTGCATGCATCTGGCCCAGACTTTGAAATCAGACTGCAGTCTGATTCAAAATTTCCAGGGTGCACCAAACTAGCACACCAGGCTGGCGCACCAACCTGGTCATAGGGTGTAGGCAGCCCATTTTTTCATTACAATTTGCATGCATTTATGTTTGTTCTGGACTTTGAGTTTCCTGACGTATGATCTCTGATATGCCAAGTTTTTGCTTGCATAATTTCAACATGTAATAACATCCTTTGCATTAGTTTTGCATCTAGTGAAGTTTGGCTTGCCGCTTGGGTATGGTGAACTGGTGGCTTTCCAGAACTTTTTGTGTGGAGTTCTTTTGCATCAGTCCATGATCTCGACCCAAGTGGCGTAGCTAGGATTCATTAACCTTCATCAGAGTAGTGTTGTGTGGTCTTGTGTGAGGCTTATTGCCCTTGAGCACAAGACCCATATCATGTTTTCTTGGGTTTCCTCTTTCCTTTATGACTTTGTGGAAGAGAGGGGAACTCACATGTGATCAGGTCTTTTAGATGTCCTGCAATTTCATAGGCGCACATAGGTGGCACACCACATAGGTGCACATAGGTTGCGCACCAGACTGGTGTGCCAGTCTGGCGTGCGCCTGCCTGTTTTTCACTACACATAGTAGCTTTTTGGCATGATATTTAGCATGATTCCCGGTTTGCTTTGCTTATGGTTTTGTTTGGGTGTCCTTCTGGATATATCAGGATGGCTCCAGTCCGTTTTCATCCACATTTGTGCATGGTAGCTTAGGTTTTGCATATAGCGAAGCGAGGACGTTAGCCACTCGATATTGTAGGATTCGTGGTTGTATCTATGCAATATCTTTGTACTGGTGTTTGATCCACTACTGGGGTGACCTTTCTGAGCATTAGGACACACCCTATAGCCCCTCTTCCCATGTTTAGCATAAGGCACCACTTACATGTAGCATTGCATGGCATATCGCCCTTGGGCGTACAGAAATAGGCTAGAAAGCCAACTTTCCATATAAGTAAACGAGAAACCCATGAAAGACCGATTTCTCGGGCGCACGAGGGTGCCTAATACCTTCCTCGTGCGTAACAGGGATCCTTGCCCATTTTTCTGGTTTGTGTTGACCACTTTTCCATTCGTTTTAATGCATGATTTTAATGTTTTGAAACGGTTTTCCTCGTCTCCCATTTTAAGTAGACTAGGTGGCGACTCCTACATTTTTATCATTTGCTTTTTATTGTTTTGCCGTGACTTTGCCGACCCTCGCGCATTTGGCCTTTCGCGCCATGCCCGAGGCTGTCGTTGGCATGGTTACAATGTCGACATTGCCTTTTGCAACACCACCACAGCACCCACCACAGCATGCATCTCCATTGTATGGTGGCCGGCCTTCTAGGCTGGTGGGAGCACAGCCCGCCATGAGCGTAGTACCTGGGGCCATTCCGGTCCAACAACTCTTCCTCCCGCATTCCGCACCTCTTGTAGCACCACCCCCTGCCTTATCCTCATCCATGTACCAGACACAAGCTTCATCTTTTGTACCACAACACACAACACCCATGCACGGGTACACTGGCTATCCTGTCGTAGCACCAAATGGTGGATCCAGAGGAGCCTTTAGGGGTGACCCATACAGTGTATGTGGCACCTGCCTTGGCTGCACAATCTACTACTGCAGTAGCTCCAGACGCTCTCCTTGCGAGGGTGAATGATCTCGAGCGCACACTCCGACAAGTGCAGGGCAGGGATCGTCGATCCTACCAATTCCGGGCCCTCTGTTATTTTCCAAAGGTGACTCTCCTTCCGAACTTTCAAATCCCGGAGTTCGAAAAACACAATGGTAGAGGCTGCCTGATTTCACACCTCAAAGCCTATTACGGAGACCTCGCCTAGTTCCAAGATGATGAAAGGTTGTTAATCCGCCTGTTCCAGAAAAGTCTTACGGGGCCTGCGTTAAGTGGTTCACCTCACTCAACATGGCCACCATCAGGAATTGGGATGACCTCACACAGGCATTCCTCGAACAGTATTCCTTTAACCTAGACCTAGTCTCGAAGCACAAGGACTTAGTCGCAATTAAGCAGAGTCCCTAAGGAACATTTGGGGAGTATGTTAGACGGTGGCGGTCCTTGGCTTCGCAGGTCAAAGATAGACCCACCGATGAGGAGTCTATTGAGATTGTGATCCGAGGAGCACAGCCAGCAGTCGGGGCTCTGCTCAGCATTCAGCTAGTCACCACTTTTTCTGTTTTACTTTGGGCAGGTGCACGTGTAGAGAGTTCACTGCATGGCGGTAGTTTTCCAGCACTCTCTACATTCGCCAAACAAACCACTTCCTCATATTGTGGCGCCAGCAGCAGCAACAACAACAACAACAACCATAATGCCAATCCACCTAAGAGGCGGGATCCCTCTAAGAATACAGTCTTTTATATTAGATCCCCTGTTGGACCAGCGAATGTCCATCTGCCCTCTCAGCGCCAAGTAGTTTATGCACCCACGCCTACGCCTAGAGCACCCCATGCATCACACATCACCCCCACTACCACTCCAGCTTACCCTGCCCAACCGGGCCAGGATGCGCCCACCATTGGTACATCCACAGCCGAAGCGACAATGCTGTGACAGGCACCACTATACCCTTTTAGTGGAGCCGTTGAGCATGGTTTTCCCTAAGGTCACTTCCCTTTTGAGGCAGCCTGTGGTATGCCTGCCACCAAATCCATTTCTTGCCTGGTATAATATGAACGTGTTCTGCAATTTCCATCGAGTAGCAAGCCTCTTGACTGATGGTTGTCTTACACTCAGGGATGCTATCCAAGATTTGATTGACCTAAAGGTCATTGTGATTAGCACACAGGAGGCAGGCCCAGCGCCTGCATCAGCAGCTGCACAAGCACCACCAGCACATCCTAATATAGTTAGCCAGCCTTTGCCATAGCATCCAGCCTCGGGAGCATTAGCTTCCTTGGGAGTCAATTCTATTTTTTCTTCTAATACTATCTCATCTCCTATTCTTCCAATTGATTTGATTCATGATGTGTCGTCCCTTTTTCCTCACCAACTATATTGGTCTTTCCTCGGTGTTTCTAGGGAGTCTGTTAATATGATTCGCCTGAATGTCGAGTCGGACTACACTACGACGTCGCCTATCGTATTCTCCTAGCCAACAACACCAATTTGTTTGCAAGCTTGGCCTCAATTTGGGCCGATTCAGTCACTAGCCCCTTAGACTTTCCAGTATCCTCCAGCCATGCCTATACAGTTAGTTGCCCGTCCTTCGGTTGTCGTTACTCTCACCCACGACACGCATTGTGTCCCGTACAACTATGCTGCAGAAATGTGTGCAGAAGTGACACGATCGGGTAGAGTATACAAGCCCCTAGCACCAAGGCCTTATTCTCCAATACCGAACCCCATCCAATTGCAAGCCCAACCATCTAGACCACCAGCACCCATAGTACCAGTTCCTATCCAATTGCAGGCACAATCCCCACAACTACCCACACCAACAGTAGCACCACCTGTTCCCACCACTAGTAGGCCACCTACAGCTGACATAACTGCTTAGCTTAAAAAAGTCGAAGTTGATATTTCTATTTGGGACCTGATCCACACTTTAGCAGAGCATAGAGAAGCCTTCCTTAGAGTCTTCCAAGCTACCCATGTGTCCCCAACCATTGAGCCAGCTACCCTAGAAAATATGGTAGGAATGATAGCGGCGCCACAAGTTATCTCCTTCTCTAGCCAAGAGTTACCACCATCAGGTACCAACCATAATTCCCCCTTGTTCATCACTACACAATATCAGAGCTTTCGCATCCCTCTCACATTGGTCGACAATAGAGCAGGCTTAAATGTTTGCCCCTTGCGTACGGCAAGTGCAATCGGATTCAAGTCCGAGGACATAATACCAGCTATGAAAGGGATGACGGCATTTGATAATACGCATCATGATGCACTTGGGATCTTAGTCATTCCTTTGACCATTGGCCCAACTCGCTTTGACGTAGAATTCTATGTCGTAGATATTGAACCTTTCTTCAATCTTTTGCTTGGTCGCCCTTGGCTTCACAGGCATCAAGTCATTCCCTCAACCCTCCACCACATGATCAAGTTTTGCTGGGATGACAATGTAGTTGTTGTCTTGGCAGCTAGAGAATGTTGAGTCGGTCTCTATTGTAGCCCCCCAGACTATCCACTTCGAGCCTAAGCCTTTTGATGTTCTGTATCGGGTTAATCGGTTTGAGCCGATTAATTTCATTCCTCCCCTTGAGCACGTCGGCCATTTGGCCACTTGTGGTGATCCCCGTTTGATGGTTGATAATTTGTGTCGCAAATGGGGATATGAGAAAGGAACTCCCCTTGGGCGATACAGCTAAGGAATCGTCGAGCCGATCGAGGCAGAAGAATGGATAGAGCGCGAAGGATTGGGATACGAACGTCAGTATCACAAGAGGAGATTGCTGTGCTTTGGTAAGTCCCCCAAGATGTTTATTCCACGCAATTTAGCTAACTTCACCAGTGCAGGCATCTTGGATCCAAATCAAAGCCTGTATACAGTATCAGTGCCGTAGCCATCAGTTTGGGTTATCCATAAGAATCATATATAGAGAACGGCCAGCTGGAGACAGAGCAGGGCATTGAATAGCTCAGCGAGCAGTTACAGAGATGTTCAACATTTTTAGTGTCAGAACATTCAGCAGTCGATTATGCAGTAGTGTTGGAAGATTCAGTCCAGAAGGCAGACTCAGGGAGTAGCCTGGAAGATGATGTAATCAGAGATCTGGACATTTTATTCCAAGAACAACTGGATGTGCTCGCAGAAGACTTGGCAGAGTACAACCGAGCTAGGAAAGGGAAGGCCGTCGTTTCACCACCACCGCCGGAATCACCAATACCACCCTAGGACTAGGCTTCAATCATGGTCCCTCATGAGACAGAGAAGAAGTATGCTAGACCATTGGAGTTAATCTCCTGTCAGCCGGGAGGTGGGTCTAGTTGGTTTTGGTAGTTTAAACCTCACATTGAGGGTGAGGGTCAAAAAAAAAAACAACCTGAGTTAGGCTCAGGAGGTAGGACAGGCGGCAGTAGTCTCACCAATCAGCAGTAGGACAACCGTCAGCTTGCAGAATCCTTTGTAAATAGTGGAGAAAATACACAAAAATCAAAAAAAAAAATCAAGAAAACCCAAAAAAATTGAAAAATCATAAAATGTGAATAAAGAGACATCAACTTCAAAAGCAGGGATCCCCAGGTCCTCAGATGGTCCAGACAGTCAAGCAGAAGAGGTCGCACAGTGCCGTTACAAGAATAAGAAAGTCACTGTGATTGTCATAAAGTGCCATCATGGTGCAGAATTGAAAGAAATTCTCTCGATTGACAGCACAGATCCGACCATTGAGCAGGAAATTCTGTCAGAGCTTATTGCCTATGGAAAGGAAGATGAGGTCATTAAAGCAGATAGTGCAGATGATGAGACTGATGATAATGCGCCATCACAATTTCAGCATCACGATAATGACCCAGAGAGCTTTAATCTACATGTGGAGGAAGAAACGGAGCTTGTCAATATTGGCACGGAAGAAGATGTTAAAGAAACACGTATTAGTGCCAAGTTATCACCACAAGCAAAGGCAGAATTTATAGCTTTCTTAAAAGAATATGTGGATGTCTTTGCATGGAGCTATGATGACATGGTTGGTTTGGACATTGAGGTGGTAGTACACACATTACCACTGAAACCAAATTCGAAGCCAGTCAAGCAGAAGCTTCATATATGGCGACCTCAATGGCTATTGAAACTTAAGGAGGAAATCATGAAGTAGCATAAAGTCAATTTCCTCAAGGTTGTTCTTTATCCGAAGTGGCTCGCCAATGTGGTGCCTGTGCCAAAGAAGGACGGGTGGGTTCGCATGTGCATAGATTACCGAGACCTTAACAAAGCGAGCCCAAAAGATGACTTCCTGCTTCCCCACATAGATATTCTGGTTGATAACACAACAAGGCATAAGATGTTATCATTTATGGATGGATTTTCAGGATATAACAAGATTAGAATGGCCGAAGAAGACATGGAGAAGACTTCTTTCATTACCCTGTGGGGAGTCTTCTACTACAGAGTAATGCTGTTCGGTCTGAAGAATGCAAGTGCAACATACCAGAGGGCCATGAAAATTCCACGATCTCATGCACCAAGAAGTTGAAGTGTACATGGATGACATGATCGCCAAATCTAAAGAGCCCGAAGATCACCTCTCCTGTTTAAGGAAGCTGTTTGACCGCTTGAGAAAGTATAAGCTTCGCCTCAACCCCAACAAATGTGTATTCGGGGTATCAGCTAGAAAGCTTCTGGGTTACATTATCAGCCAGAGAGGAATTGAAGTGGATCCTCACAAGGCTAGAGCCATTATTGATATGCCTTCCCCTGCCACTGAAAACACTGGAATGATGAGTGTCAAACGGCCTTCGACAAGATCAAGTAGCTTCTGGAAAAACCTCCAGTCTTAGTTCCTCCCATGCTAGGACAGCCTCTATTATTATATCTCTCAACCACACAGTATTCCATGGGCGTAGTCCTACGACAGCATGATGAATCAGGACAAAAGGAGAGGGCCATCTACTACCTCAGCAAGAAGTTTAATGATTGCGAGGTCAAGTACAACCCCATAGAGAAGGTTTGCTTATCCTTGGTATGGGCCACTCAACGCCTCAGGCATTATATGATGGCATATCCAGTCCCGCTATTATGTTGGCATGATCCTATTAAGTATCTATTCCAGAAGCCAGCTTTGGTAGGCAGATGTGTTAGGTAGCAAGTAATGTTGTCGCAATATGACATCACATTTGTCACACAGAAATCCATGAAAGGACAAGCAATGGCGGATCACTTGGCCGACCTACCCTTGCCAGAATACCAACCACTACAAACACAATTCCCAGATGAGGACATTTTATTTGCAATGGGTGATGAAGAATTAGAAAGTCCTCAAGATGAGCATCAATGGTGTTTGTACTTTGATGATGCAGTCAATAAAAGAGGAAGAGGTATCGGTGTAGTTTTGGCAACGCCGCAGGGACAACTAATCCCTTTTGTGAGGAAGTTGACATTTGAATGCACCGACAACGAAGCTGAGTACGAGGCATGCATCCTAGGATTACAGGTGGCACTGGAATAGCGCGTCCGAGAACTTCAGGTATATGGTGACGTAATGCTGGTCATTTCACAAATTAATGGTGATTGGAAGACAAAGGACCAAGAAGCTTGTGTTATACCATGAGCATTTGCTGAAGCTGATGAATGAGTTCGATAATGTCAAATTTTCCTTCATGAAGCGAGCCAAGAATGCGTACGCAGATGTATTAGACACCCTGGCATCATGGTTATTGCTCCCAGAGGCACAGGCAATAGATATCTCAGTCACTTGGGTAGAGCAGCCAGCGCATTGCATGCACATTCAGGAAGCAGAACTGACAGCTGAATTGCCCTAGTATATTGATATCAAAGTTTTCTTGGAGACTGGCGATTTCCCTTATGGAATTTCCTCAACAGACAAGAAGACTTTGATGTAGTTGGCCTCTAAGTATGTACTTGGGGCAGGGCATCTATATAAGAGATCCTACAATCAAATGCTTCTTAGATGTGTGGACAAGAAGGAGGCAAATATGCTAATGTTTAAGGTTCATGTAGGCACATGCAGTCCATACATGAATGGAGTACTCTTGGCCAAGAAGATTATGTTATAGGGATACTTCTGGTCCACCATGGAAACAGACTGTTGCCAATTTGTGCGGAGATGCCACAATTGCCAAATACATGGCAACTTCATACATGCTCTCCCACAACAGTTATATAGCATGTCATCACCTTGGCCTTTTTCCACTTGGGGAATTGATGTTATCGGGGCCATTCATCCAGCTGCATCCAATGGGCATCGCTATATTCTTGTGGACATCAATTATTTTACAAAGTGGGTCGAGACAGCGTCATATAAAACGGTTACAATAGCAGTTACAGAAAAATTCATCAAGAATAACATTATCGCCAGATATGGGATTCCACATGCCATCATATCAGAAACTGAGGCTAACTTCATAGCAAGGAGAGTTGTGGATTATCTTTAGGGTTACAAAATCAAACATCACAGATCCTCTCCTTATCAGCCGCAGATGAATGGAGCCGTAGAGTCCGCCAATAAAAACCTGATAAAGATCTTGAAGAAGATGACTGAGACTCACAAAGATTGGCATGAGAAGTAGCCTTATGCACTATGGGCTTACAAGACCTCAATCCAAACATCAACAGGAGCAACGCCGTACTCACTTGTGTATGGTATGGACGTAGTCCTCCCTTTCGAACTAGAGATTCCGTCACTGAGAATTCCGAAGGAAGCAGAGTTGGATAAGGCAGAATGGATTCAAGACCACTATGTTCAATTGGACTTGATTGACGAGCACAGATTGCAAGCCTTACAGCATGCCCAATGCTATCAGAAGCGAGTGGCTCGAGTATATCAGAAGAAAGTTCGGCCCAGGAATTTTGAGCCGGGAGATTTGGTTTTGCGTGCCATTCACTTACCTGATGCCCAAGGAAAGTTCAGGCCCAACTGGCGTGGACCATTTATTGTGAAAGAAGCCCTGTTTGGAGGCACAGTCATTCTTGAGGACATGGATCGTGGGGGCACAGTCAGAGCCTGTTAACGCTTCCTACCTGAAAAAGTACTACAAGTGATCCTCAACCAATCCCGAGCCTTGCATTCTGAGCCATGCATCTCTATGTTTTATATTTTTAGCATGCTAGTATTTTAAGTTATTGCATCCAAACATTACATAAATCATATCATATGCACTGTATTTTCTTTTTGTTTGCATTTTAGTCATAAGCATAACCATTGCCTAATGAGGAAAGTCGGAAGGCCAGCCTGCTTAGGAAGAGTTTGATTCTCCTCACGTGTTACTACCTGTGAGACTTAGGGAGTGAGGGAGTGATTATCCACGGAAATTGGATGAAATATACAAATTCCCAAGGGGCCTATACCTGGAGAGGGAGGAAAAATGATAGGTCGTGAGTGAGTGTGAGCCAAGAAAAAATATATAGACTTCGGAGCACAAAAGAAATAAGAAGATAGAAGTTGCAGATAGAAGTTGGCTCCAATGAGAGAGGCATGCAAGATAACTCGATACCTATCACATAACTTGGAGAGGAGTCGAAGCATACACCTACAAAACCTACATTTACTAAGGGACTAGCCACCCCTTTACATCAAAGAAAAGAGATCAGCCACTCGTAGCCTAGGTGTTTATTACCTCCAAGTAAAGGTAGCGTAAGTCAGCATGCCTTTGAGGGAGTAAAAGAAAAAGGAATTATTGAAAAAAGTAGGTGTAGGGCCCTAGGGGTTTAACATGGAGTCCATGTTATCCTAAAATGTTGTCAAGTGAGAACCACAAATAAACCTAGACATCTAGGTAGTGTCACATGGGTCGAGGACATTGTCGTTCCTTATAGCAGGCAAAAAAGGGCTTCCCTAGCGCTGAGGGCACCAACATTTATAAACCATGCGTAGATCTTGCTTCCATATTGTATTTCTATAAATCATTTAGCATTTAGCATTTCAAATCACGCATTTTTGCATCGCTTTGCAAGGCATTTGTCCATATTTCAACTAGGGGCATGCCAGCTGCCTTTTTGAGTTGCAATATTGGCAAAGAGGGGAGTTTCAACTAGGGTCATGTTAACTGCTTTTTGGTTGGAAATGGGTCTTTTGACTAAGGGCATGCCAGCTGCCATTCTAAGTCAAAAGAATCACTGGGTGTAACCATGCCGGCAAGGAGATTCCGCAAAAAGATGCGAAATCGGTCGGCAAAAATCACGTCGAAAAAGCAAAATAAAATGCAAAATGCAGGAGTCGCCACCTAGTCTATTACGGGAGACGAGGAAAACCATATACATGAAAAATCATGCAAACAATAAAAATAAAGGTCTACGAAAACCAGAAATGTGAGTAAGGATCCCTGTTACGCATGAGGAAGGTGTTAGGCATCCTCGCACGCCCGATAAAATCGGTCTTCTATGATTTCTCCAATGAAATGTCGGCTTTTCAGTCTTTTACTATATACGCCCGAGGGCGATATGCCATGCCATGTTAAGTGCCTTATGCTAACGGGTGCATGATGTGCGGGGTGTGTCCTATGCTCAGGAATATCACTCTTTTATCCCGGGTCAAGTGTATAATGAAAAAATACTGCATAAGTATAATCAAAGTTATATCATTTGGAGTGATTTATCATCATCGCTCTATATGCAAATGCAAATGCAAGTAAAGCAACAAAACAGCGAGAAG
>JAMKQA010003407.1:0-13353 GCA_024699735.1 Posidonia australis
TGTGCTAGCTAGGTGCTTTCCCCTACCTATCTGGATTTCTAACTGGGCTGCGGGCCTGCTATAGGTTTTGGTTGGTTTAGCTAATAGGATTCAAGGGTTAGCCACATCCAAAGCAATATCCGGAAAGCTCATCTATGAGTCACCTCAAAATTGGGGCAGAAGGATCTCATCGACTTAGAAGGAGTTCCCGGAAAACAAAGCGATGATCCCTGGATTGTCCCCTAGGAAGGAAAACGGCAAAAGTGCCTCGACGGGCAGAACTGTAATATGCTGACTGCTGATGCTGCGTTGCAGAGATTGGCGCTCTCGCTAAGATGCATGTACAATCTCTTCTTTGCTGGAATTCTCAATATTTTTTGCAAATGGTGAGGACTTATTTGCAAATATCCATTACTTGAGGGCTTTATTGCAAATTGCCCAATCATGAATGCCTTTAATTGCTGTACTACCATTGTGCTGTGACATTTGAGATTCTGCTGTTTATCAACAAATGTCTACTTTAAATTAAACTTCCCACGTCCTTTGTGGACTAATCTGCAATTTTGCGAAACGTAGGGGATTTTCTGCTAATTACCCCATGTGGTGCATTTTGTGGGCCATGTGCTTGACACTGTATGTCCTGCTCTTGGAGCGTAAGCTGTGAGGTGCTAGGGGTTGAAACGCAATTTTCACAGCCATTTTGCATTTTGAACCCCTGACTTATTAAATTATTTGTAAGCGGGCCCCTCTAAATAACTGCCATAACTGCCAAGGGACATTCTCCAATTCTATTCCTGATCCTTGAGAATGCACGGGGCTTTATGCTGCTTGGCCTTTGCATTATATTCTGCTGACTTGATTTCATATCCTCCAAAGCAACATGCATATAGTTTTTCTTTCTATTTTTCCTCCTTCTCTCAAAGGGCGTGTCTCTTCCTCTTCTTCCCCATTTCTTCTTTGCATATGAAAACTCACTCCCTTTCCTTTCTTCATCTCCCGTTTTCTCCACTCTCCCATTCTCTCTACTCCTCCCTTCTCTTCCCTCCTCTTCACGGCAGCGGCGCGCAAGAGGTGCGCCGATGGGGTGCTCTTGGCTGGTGCGGGCGTCCGGCGCTTCGGCGAGGTGTGGCGAGGTGCAGCGGCTAGGTGCTTGGTCGACAGCGGCGATGGACCAGACCCTCCAAGACTGGCTGGACCGAGGGTCGCCAGCGGAGGTAACATCAGATCTCCCCTCCCCTCTTGTGTTTGCGCGTGCTTGTCCCTCTTCTCTCGTTCTCTGCCTTGTCGACGGCTGGACGGGCTCCAGTTGGCAAAGCGACAGCTCTGGTGGTTGGCGAGTTGGGCTCGGCGTTGTGGAAACGCCGGAGGAAAGCACAGGCTGCGGGGAGCAATGGCCAAGATGGTGGGTTGGCCGCGGGTTGGTGGCTACAGCTGATGGGTTCGCTACTTTGTGGGTAGGCACTAGAGCAGCTCGGCGGGAGGTGGGTTCCAGTAGGAGGTAGTGCTGGTTTGGTTGGCCGATGGGTCTGTGTGGCTGGGGATTGCTGGTGGGTGTGGGGGATCCGGTGATGGCGAGTTGGCTATGACGGTAATGGAATGTTGAAGAAGGTTCGAGGTTTGGGTAACACCTTGATTTGCTGTTGCCTATGCCATTCATGCCATGCTGCCATTTATGCCATATACATGCTGTAAAATGTGATTTCATTTTCTGAATATTGGCCACTTTAAACATTCATCTGTTGACCCATGCTTGAACAAAAGAGTATAAAATATTTCCCCATAGATTGCACATTTCCACATAACACTGAACGGTAACTGTACGCCTGTTTAAATTTGCATTTCCGCCGCCACATGCCATAGCACTTTGAATGCCATGCCTTTTGCTATTATGCCAATGAATGTAATGCCACATTTGACATATTTTGCATTCATCATGCCTGATGCTGCCATTTAACTCTTGGTTCGACTTTTTCCCTTTCCGCAGGATGACCCAGTTCCCAAGGAGGGGACCCCACAATCCTCGCGGGACACGCCTTCTAGTTCTCGTCCCAAGCGGCGAGGCAGTTTCTCGAGGTCACGGGCCTCTAGCAGCTCAACTCCTGCTGTCCCCATTGAGGTAAACCCGAAACAGGAAGAAAATGTATATACACCTAGTGTTTTGTCTGACTAATGCATTTCCAGGAGTCCGACAATTTTGAGGGGCGGCTGCTTAGTGACCATCACATCTGTGAGGGTCCAGATTTTGGGGTAATCCTCCTGCTTTAACAAGCTTTAATTGCTCTTGACTTGGCATTAATTCTGTTCTTGACATTTCAGGAGGGGGACATAAACCGGATCATGCGGTGCCACTGGGGCCCGATGCTTGACCATTTCCACCGTCTACCGGACTTTCTACAGGACTTCCTCCTTCACCGATCCCCATTTGGAGGTTTGCTTCTCATACCCATCATTCACGGCCATTATAACTTCTTCAGGGCTTTGGTGGAAAGGTGGAGGTTTGAGACGCACACTTTCCATCTCCCATTCGGAGAGCTGACCATCCTGCCTGATCAGTGGGCTCTGTTGATGGGTCTTCCCTTCGGTGACGAGCCGATTATAGGTGAGACCACTCACGGTATGCACCTTGCTCCCGCGCACTTAGGCCGTGTTCCTCCAAAGCCACCTCGGGGGAAATACATGATCACAGTAGGATGGCTGAGAGAGTGGGACAAATTCTGGCTTAATCCCGAGCCTGACAGCGAGGAGGCAGACTTTGTACTGAGGCATTTTCTGCTAGACCTTCTAACCATGATATTCTGCGATTCATCTGCTTATTGCATTCATGCTGATTGGATAGCATATTTAACCAATCTGGAGCATCTGGATCATTATGATTGGGCCGGCGCTAGTTATACCTGGCTGATCTGTGGGCTTGACAATGTGGTTAAGCTTAGGCGCCGCTCTTATGTGGGGCTATACCCTCTACTGACTGTAAGTATTTGCTTTCATTACTTTTGCAAAAAAAAATTTCAGTATGCTTAATATTTGATATACTAACTTCTGTCTGTCATTTCCAGTATTGGATCATGGAGCATATCACCAGAGGGCATAGTTTCGACCGCCTTTGGGATGAGCTTCTGCCCCTTCCCCGCCAGTGGGTCGAGCTTGACCATCGGGTTGCTGCTGGGGTTTATAGTTACAAGTCCTACCAGTATCTGCTGGACCTGGTAGAGCCCGAGGATGTATGTTTCCTTTCCTTTTTTATGTGGTACCCTCTTAATGCTTGCTTAGATTGCTTATATATTTCTCTTGCCTTATAACAGGTTCATCTGCGCCCATTCTCCAGATACGATGGCTTTGATTGGGCTCCCTTGAACTCTGGCCGCGTTCTTAGGGACAAGCAGGTGAAGTTTTATTGCATGAAAAAGTCAGCTTATTTCCTTTCGGGGCGCGTGTGACATCAATTCCTAAACGAGTTCTGCATTCCTGCCCCTCCTCCTTCTGATATGGATCGTCCGGCTATGACTCGCTCAGTTGCTAGAAGCTGGCATGCAGCAGCCATAGCTTCCCAGGACAGACACGTCCTTCGAGAAGTTAACTATACGGATTATCTAGCTTGGTACAGGCATGTGGGGAAGCCGTACCTATTCGAGGAGGCAATGCGGGACAGCCAACACGGGATGTGGTATGCCTCTGACTGGGCCAAGGTACATGTTTATCACTCCTGCTTAATATTGCTGATATATGAATTATATAAGTCTGACATTCGTCGCAATCCATAGGGCTTTGAAGAACAATTTGGCACCTTTTATGCTGACATTCGCCGGAAGAGGGTAAGATTTTTACTTTGCAAATTATCATTTTTAGCTCAAAGCACGCCTGACAAATCTATTACTTTACAAGAACTGTATTGGTGTAACATCATCCGGGTATGTTTCTGTTTCTATTTTTTTGTTAACTTCCCTTATAATTCTGATTGCTAACAGAAAACTTTGATATTGCAGCAAGACTTCCCCGCTCAAGAGGTGAATGTAGCCAGTAGCGGGGATTTCACTATGGAAGCATCTGAGGAGGACTGCTCAGATACCGAGGTTACCCAGAGGGTCCGTGATTCTACTCCCCGTTCCCAGGCTACTGCAGCTGCTTAGTGGTCGCGCCGAATCACCCAACGAGGTGCTCGTCTCTTGGCTGAATACTTCCAAAAGGCGGCATCTGACGAAGAAGATTTAGACGAGGAGTAGCTTTTGTATTTGCAGTTCTTTCCAATTTTGTAAGAACAGTGGAATATTGTAACCCTCTTGAAAATTTATAAAGAAAACCAGATTTCGTGATGTGCCCCCCCAGGGCCTTATGTGTATGTTGTATGCAGTTTCTCTGTGTAGGTTTAAAATAAATGGCACCGATTTGGCGAGGTCCCAATTTCAGGGGAGGTGCTGCTGAAATTTGCAGCCATTCCAGGTGCCACCGAGGTGCACCACCTAGGTGCGCCGCCTAGGTGTGCCCTTCAGATGCGCCTCTAAAAATGGCGAGTTCGTTTTTCCTTTTTTGCTGAAACCCTTTTTATTTTCCCTATATAAACTCACGTTTTGCGAGAGAGGCCGCCATCCTTTCTGAGAAAACAACGTTGGATCCTTGCTTCTAGCTCTCTTTTGGATCTTTTTTGAGCATCGACTACGCATCATACTCTGCATCACAATGGTATGTATGCTTTCTACCGTTCTTCTGTTGATTTCTCGTTGGCTTCTTTGTGCTTTACTGCAGATTTTGCATTCTGTGATATTATCCCGGTTCTATGGCAAAATATCTTGAACATGCCTCTTGATTCTACATATGCTTTCTGTATTATATTCTGCTGGACTGTGGTGCTTATCAAGTTCTGCCTTTTTTTACTGCCATATCTGGCCCAAATCTGTGTTCACAGAGTTATCCCACCATGGTGACACCAAAACACTGCTCAGATGCTCTGCGTGGTTGGATTGACGCTTTGACAACTGCTGACCGCGAACAATTATAGGTCTGGGGCATTTCCTCCTCCCTTCTGAGTATAGCCAAGGTGGAGGCTAACTGGCATCTGCTGTGCGCTGTGGCTCGGTTTTGGAAACTGGCCTTGCACGTTTTCCGCTTTGGGCAGGTTGAGATGACTTTGACTTTAGAGGAAGTCAGACGGATTTACGGCTTGTCACCATTCATGCCCCCTGTCTTTACTTGCCATGACAACTATGTTCATGTTGGCATGGCCAGAGATGTCTGTGAGGAGAGACTTGTCTGTAGAGACGGATCTACAACCATGGTGCGTCTGGACTATTTTGATGGGATCATCGGTGCTCGTTCATCCTTGGGCATCCTGTGGCTTTATAGCTTTGTACTGCGCTTCCTCGGGGAGCTTATATTTAGCCATGGCCGGACGATTGTGGCAATCGAGGTGGCAGAGATAGCCAGGGTGATACTTGTTCGCCAGATTGACTTGGCTCCTGTACTACTTGCTGAAACCTATGTTGGTTTGGACCGGGCATTGAAGCGCTCCCGCCATTTCCATGGATGTGGTGCCCTAGTGCAGGTAAGCAAACCATTTTATACTTAAATATTCTGCTGTGCTTTTCTTAATCATGATTCCTTCTTTGCTAGGTTTGGTTTGCTGCCCATATGAGGATGAAGATTCTTCGCCCTCGGCCTTCTGCTTTTGAAGCCTATAGCCGTACCCACCATTCGAGGACACTCCCAGGGGTGCAAGAGCTGTGCAACAGACTACAAAATCTTGTAGAGGATTCAGTGACATGGTGCATTATATCCTTGGCATCAAGAACCTTTACTGCCTTTTTCAATGCCATAGATATGCGGCTCATGGTCCTTCCAGGATTTTCAGGAGGTGTGGAGTATCACCCCGTCCGGGTCCTCGCCAGTTCGGCTTCTGCCAGGATTCTATTGAGCAAAGTCCCTGTCCTGAATGGTACAAGAGGTATATAGTTGGCTCAAATGCAACAACTTCAGAATTGACCCGCAAGACGCAGATTGGCATCAAATCCTCTGATCTTGCCATCACTGAGGGTTCCGACTGTACGGTGGAATAGGAAGCTGAGATACGGGATACATGGCCTTTGAGCAAGATTCCGCCTAGTGGTACCGGTTTCACAGGGGCTAGCAGTTCAAAAAGGCCCAGAATTGATTAGCAATACATGTATTAGTGATGGACCACAATAAGAATTATTGGCACTCATGTCATTTCTGCATTGCTTGTATTTGTTCATGTATTTCCACAACTGCCCTCAAGATTAAATAACCGGCATGCCCCTGGTCTCAGATTCTCCTAATCAAAGAAGTGACTAGCATGCCTCTAGCCGAATGCTTATTTTCCCATACTACGACCAATAAGGCAGCTGACATGCCCCTGGTCGGAATACAGACAAAACGCCTTGCAAAGTAAATGCAAATATGCTTGATTAACAACTAAATGCTGTGCAAAAAGTGTGAATGCAGAGTGAGGGTTAATTGATATATTGGTGCCCTCAGCGCCAAGGAAGCCTGTTTTGCCTACTGTAGGATGTGACACTGTCCTCAACTCATGAGGCACTAACCTAGGCACTTAGGTTTATTTGTGGCTCTCCTTCAGATTTAAGGGCCTCATGCCAAATCCTTGCGGCCCTATATCTATTTTTTTTTTTTTTAAGGATTCATTTTCTTTTCTCCCACATAGGCATGCTAAACCTACCCTACTCCCATTTGGAGGTAAAATACACTTAGGCTGAGGGGGTGGCTGCTATTTCCCTTGTGCTGAAGGGGTGGCTAGTCCCTTTGATCATGTGGGCTTAGTAAGTGCATGCTCCGACTCCTCTCCAAGCTATATGGTAGGAGTAAGGTTGTTCACATACCTCTCTCAGTGGAGCTTAGCTTCTGTCTACTGCTTCTGTCTTCCTATTTTCTTTTATGCTCCAAGGTCAGTGTATTTTTTCCTTAATGCTCACACTCTCTCTAGACCTAACATTTTTTCTCCCTCTGGAGATATAGGTCCCGTGGGAATTTGTTCATTTAGCCCATTTCTCTGAAATCTCTCTCTCACACCCTAAGCTTCTAGGGTAGTAGCACATGAGGAGGACTTGACATGTCCTACGCAGGCAGGCTTCCAATTTTCCTCATCGAGCAATGATGATGTTATGCAAAAGAAAAGGTGCAGGAGACTATTCATGTTGTGCTAGAATGCAATAAAAATATAAGAAAAAACATGAAAATGCATGGCTCATGCTGCAAGGCGTTAGGATTGACTAAGAGTCACTGATAGTACTTCTTTAAATAGGAGGCATTGACAGGCTCTGACTGCTCTGTATGGTTCATGCCTTTAAGAATGATTGCACCCCCTGTCAGGGCCTCTTTAACCACAAAGGGTCCGCGCCAATTGGGCCTAAATTTTCCCCGTGCATCGGGCAAATGAATGGCACGTAGAACCAAGTCTCCTGGTTCAAAGCTTCTAGGATGGACTTTCTTTTGATAAGCTCGAGCCACTCTCTTCTGGTAGCATTGGGCATGATGCAGAGCTTGCAATCTGTGCTCATCAATTAGATCAAGCTAAATATTACAGTCCTGTACCCACTCAGCCTCTTCTAATTCTGCCTCTTTCAAGATTCTTAATGATGGAATCTCGACTTCAAAGGGAAGGACCGCCTCCATGCCATACACCAAAGAGTAAGGTGTTGCTCCCGTTGAGGTCCGGATAGAGGTCCTGTAGGCCCATAATGCATAAGGTAGCTTCTCATGCCAATCTTTATGAGTTTCGGCCATCTTCTTCAAGATTTTTACCAGATTCTTATTCTCTGACTCTACTGCCCCATTCATCTAGGGTCGATAGGGGGAGGATCTGTGATGCCTGATCTTGCAACTCTAGAGGAAATCCTCAACTTTTTTTGCTATGAAATTAGTTCCGTTGTCAGAAATGATAGCAAATGGCACCCCATATCTGGCGACAATATTATTCTTGATGAATTTTTCTGTAATAGCTGCTGTGATTGTCTTGTATGATGTCGCCTCGACCCATTTTGTGAAATAATCAATGGCTACCAGGATATAACGGTGCCCATTGGATGCGGCAGGATGAATGGCCTCGATAACATCAATTCCCCATGTAGAGAAAGGCCAGGGCGATGACATGCTATGCAATTGTTGTGGGGGGAGCATGTATAAAATTGCCGTGTATCTGGCAGTTATGGCATCTTCTGACAAATTGGCAATAGTCCGTTTCCATGGTGGACCAGAAATACCCCTGTAGCATAATTTTCTTGGCTAGGAGAACCCCATTCATGTGTGGACTGCAGGTGCCTGCGTAGACTTTCATCATTAGCATATCTGCCTCCTTTTTGTCTACGCACTTGAGAAGCATCTGATTATAAGACCTTCTATATAGCTGCCCGGCCCTGAGTACATATTTTGATGCTAAACGTGTCAGGGTCTTCTTATCTGATGCAGAAATGCCGGGAGGGAAAATGCCAGATTCCAGAAAAGCTTTAATATCATTGTACCAAGGTAGTTCAACTGATGATGGCGCCTCTTGGATATGCATACAATGTGCTGGTTGTTCAATGCATGTGACTGCAATGTCTATAGCCTGTGCCTTTGGGAGTGATAACCATGATGCCAGAGTTGCCAGAGCGTCTGCATATGCATTCTTAGCTCGTTTCATGAAGGAAAATTTGACATCCTCAAATTCTTCAGTCAATTTCAGCAAATGTTCATAATATAGTACGAGCTTCTGGTCTTTTGTCCTCCAATCGCCATTAACTTGCGAGATAACCAGCATTGCGTCACCAAATTCGTGGAGTTCTCGGGCGCCTTGGTCCGTCGCCACTTGTAAGCCTAAAATGCAGGCCTCATATTCGGCTTCATTATTGGTGCATTCAAAAGTCAGCTTCCTCGCAAAGGGAATAAGCTATCCTTGTGGTGTAGATAGAACTGCACCGATGCCTCTTCCTCGCTTATTGACTGCACCATCGAAGTACAGACACCATTGATGCTCATTCTGAGACCCTTCCAGCTCCACCTCGCCCATTGCAAACAATATATCTTCATCTGGGAACTGGGTCTGCAAAGGCTGATATTCTGGCAAAGGTAAGTCGACCAAATGATTTGCCATGGCTTGTCCCTTCATGGATTTCTGTGTGACAAAGGTGATATCGTATTGGGATAACATCACCTGCCATTTAACACATCTGTCCACCAATGCTGGCTTCTGGAACAGATACTTGATAGGGTCATGCCGACATAGCAACAAAACTAGATATGCCATCATATAATGCCGGAGGCGTTGTGTGGCCCACACCAGAGACAAACAAACTTTCTCTATTGGGCTATATTTGACCTCGCAATCATTGAACTTTTTGCTGAGGTAGTAGATAACTTTCTCTTTACGCCCGGATTCATCATGCTGCCCTAGAACTGTGCCCACAGAATGCTGTGTTGTGGAGAGATATAGTAGCAGAGGGCGTCCTGGCGTGGGGGGAACTATAATTGGAGGCTTCACCAGAAGCTGCTTGATTTTATCAAAGGCCGCTTGACATTCATCATTCCAGCAAGTCTGAGCGTTCTTCCTTAGCAGCTTGAATATGGGTTCACATATAGGCGTAAGCTGTGCAATGATCCTGCTAATATATTGTAGCCGGCCTAATAAACCACGAATCTCTTTCTCAGTGGTTGGGGGAGGCATGTCAATAATAGCCCTAGCTTTGCGAGGGTCCATTCAATTCCCCTCTGACTGATGATATAACCCAGTAGTTTTCCGAAAGATACCCCAAATACACACTTGTTGGGGTTCAAACGGAACTTATACTTTCGTAGGCGCTCAAATAACCTTCTCAAACAGGTGAGATGGTCCTCAGGCTCTTTAGATTTGGCGATCATGTCATCCACGTATACTTCAACCTCTTGATGCATAAGATCGTGGAATAAAGCTGTCATGGCCCTCTGGTATGTTGCACTTGCATTCTTCAATCCGAATGGCATCACTCTATAACAGAAGACTCCCCATGGAGTGATGAAAGATGTCTTCTCCATATCTTCTTCAGCCATTCTGATCTGGTTGTATCCGGAAAACCCGTCCATAAAAGACAACATCTTATGCCCTGCAGTGTTGTCTACCAGAATATCGATGTGGGGAAGTGGGAAATCATCTTTGGGACTCGCTTTGTTGAGATCTCGATAATCTATGCACATGCGAACCCGTCCATCCTTTTTCGGCACTGGCACCACGTTGGCGAGCCATTTAGGATACAACACGACTTTGAGGAAGTTGACTTTGTACTGTTTCATAATCTCCTCTTTAAGCTTTAAAAGCCATTGGGGTCGCCATCTACGGAGCTTCTGCTTGACTGGCTTTGAATTCGGTATTAACGGCAATGTATGAACTACCACTTCAATGTCTAATCCCACCATGTCGTCATAGCTCCATGCAAAGACATCTACATATTCTTTTAGAAAAGTCATAAACTCCGCCTTTGCTTGTGGTGATAAATTGGCACTGATGCGCGTTTCTTTTATTTCTTCGGCTGTGCCGATGTTGATAAGCTCCGTTTCCTCTTCTACATGAATATTAGGGCCCTCTGGATCATCATCATAGAATGGAATTTGTGACGGCTCATCCTCATTATCTGCTCCCTGAACCTCATCCTCTTCTTCATAGACAATCAGCTCTGACAAGATTTCTCTTTAAAATGCCGGGTCTGTTATGTTAACTGAGAAGACTTCCTCTGATTCTGTGCCCTGATGGCGCTTAAGGACTGTCACAGTGACCCTCGTGTTTCTGTACCGACATTGCGCAACTTCTTCAGTTTCCCTGTCTAGATGATCTGAGGAGCTAGGAGTCCCTGCCTCTGATGTTGATGCCTCTTTATTCTTGGTTTTGGATTTTTTTTGATTTTTTTGGTATTTTCTTTTTCCTTGTTAGCTATACAAAATTCTACTTGTTGGCGGCTGCTTTGCTGTAAACTGATGAAGCCACCGTCGCCTGTCCTACTCATGCTTGATTCAAGGTTTTGTTCCTCACCCTCAAGGTGAGGCTTATATTACCAATACCAACTAGACCCGCCTTCCGGCTGACAAGAGATTAACTCCAATGGTCTAGTATCTCTTCCGTCTGTTTCTCGCAGGACCATAATTGAAACCTGGTCCTGGGGTGGTTGGTGCGTCTGCTGGTGGTGCTGTAGCAACTGCTTTGCCCTTTTTCCTGCGGTCATGCTCTGCCAGATCTTTTGCAAACACATCTAGCTGCTCCTGAAATAAGAGGTCCAGATCCCCGATGTCATCATCTGAGTTTGCTTCTTGGACCATAATCTAGGCTACTGAATGCTCTATCTGTCTATTGTTCTGCATGATCACCTGCCGTATACCCTGTTGCTCTAGCCGGCCGCTGTCCTAATATGAATCCTCTAGGCAAATCCAAGCTGATGGCGCTGACACTGCATATGATCTGTGGTTCGGATCCATAATGCCTGCGCTAATAAAGTTGGATAAATCTCGTGGAATAATCATCTTGGAAGACTTACCCTAGCGTTGTGATCTCTTCCTTTGGCAACATCGTTCATAACCCAAACCGTCTCGCTCGACCCATTCTTCGGCCTCGATCGGCTCGGTGACTCCTTGGCCATAAAGCCCCAGAGGCGATCCTTTCTCGTATCCCCATTTGCGACACAAGTTGTCGACCATCAAGCGGGGGTTGCCAGAGGTGGCCAAATGGCCGGCAAGTTCTGAGGGTGGAATAAAATTAACCGGCTCAAACCGGTTAACCCGATAGAGGATATCAAAAGCTTTAGGCTCGAAACGAATGATCTGAGGGGCTAGAGTAGAGATAGATTCAACCTTCTCCATGTCTTCTGCCAGGACAACAACGATATTGTCATCCCAACAAAACTTGATCATACGATGGAGGGTTGAAGGAATGATTTGATGCTTCTGAAGCCAAGGGCGTCCAAGCAACAGATTGAAGGAGGGTTCAATATCTACGACGTAGAACTCCACGTTGAAGCGAGCAGGGCCTATAGTCAGGGGAATGATTAGGATTCCAAGCGCATCATGATGCGTATTATCAAAAGCTGTCATCCCTTTCATAGCTGGTGTAATGTCCTCGGACTTGCATCCGATTGCACTTGCTGTGCGCAAGGGGCAGACATTAAGGCCTGCTCCATTATCCACCAGTGTAAGGGGGATGCAGAAGCTTTGATACTACGCAGTGATGAACAAGGGAGAGTTATGATTGGTGCTAGAGGGAGGTAACTCTAGCCTGGAGAAGGAGATAACCTGAGGTGCCGCGATCATTCCTACCATATTTTCCAGGGTTGTAGGCTCTATAGTTTGGGATACACTGACTGCTTGAAAAACTCTAAGGAAAGCTTCTCTGTGCTCAGCCGATGTATGGATTAGGTCCTAAATGGAAATATCGGCTTTAACCTTCTTAAGCTGGGCAGTGATGTCAGCTGAAGCTTGGCTGCTACTGGTAGGATTGGATGGTGCTACTCTAGGCATATGTGGTTGAGGAAAATGTGCTTGGGGTTGGGCAGGGGCTACTGCTACAGGTGCGGGTGACCTAGATGGCTGGGCTTGTAACTGGTTAGGGGTTAAGGTTGAGGGGTTAGGCCTAGCTGATGGGGGTTTGTATACTCTGCCCGATCGTGTCACTTCTGCACACATCCCTATGGCATAATTGTACGGAACACGATGCGTGTCGTAGGTCAGAGTAACAACAACCGGGGGACGGGCTGCTAATTGTACAGGTGCGGTTGAAGGATATAGGTGAGTAGGAGTGTAAACCTGGGGATGCTGGGAGTATTGGTGAGGGTATCGGTGGGCCTAAGGGTGTGCTGGTTGGCTTGGCCTAGATTGCGGGCCAGGCGGATAAATAAACTGGAGCTGGGGGCTAGGGATATACTGCAGGTGGCACCTCAGAGTATTCCGTCTCGACGACAGGACGGATCATAAAAACAGATTCCTCGGACTTATCGAGGAAAGAATGATACAACTGGTGGAGAAAAAGGGACGACTCATGATGAATCAAGTCGGTTGGACAGATAGGGGAAGAAACAGACTCAGAAGGAGCAAGAGAAAGAAAAGCAGAAGAAACAAAATTGACTCCTGAGGAACCTGGCGCTCCCGAAGAGGGATGCTGCGGCAAGGGTTGACTAACTATGCTGGGGTGTGCTGGCTGTGCTGGAGCGGCTACTGGGGTGTGTGTTGGGGTGGCTGCCTGGGTATTAATCACAATGACCTTCTGGTCAATCAAATCCTGGACAGCGTTGTCGCTTCGGCTGTGGATAGACATGGAAAACGGGCCGGGCCGGGCGCAATAGGCCCTGGGCCAGGCATGGCCCATGGCCCGGGGCCGGGCCAGCGGCCATTTCCCGCGCACAACGCGGCCCGGCCCGGCCC
>JAMKQA010003408.1:0-19347 GCA_024699735.1 Posidonia australis
CCTCTGGTTAATAGACATCTGGCCTTCGCGTTTGCATCTCATTCATTCACTTTTAGTGAATCGTTTGTGGTTTTCCTCGTCTTTCCATTAAAAGACCAGGTGGCGACTCCATTTCTCTTTCTTTTGTCCCGTCTCGCGCCTTCGCCGTCTCGGCACGGCTGTGGTCTCATTCCTCCCTCCTCCTCTCGGGAGCGCGTGGGTGGCATGGTCACACATAGCTATAGTACAGGAGGTAGGAGAATCTTCTAGAAAAGAGAAGGTGCTAGAAACGTATACAGATGTGTATATACTATGATATTTCTACAAGTTTTTGACATGAAGCTTAGGTTTGTGAGTCTGCCTTCTTCTTTCCTTCTATGTGCTTCTAGGATTTGAATGGACTATCTCCTCTCTCTCCCTACGTGCTTCTAGGTCTTAGACGGGTCGTTGGGGTTCGGGCAGGCCTCCTCCTTCCTCCATGCTTCCTAGGGTTTCAAACGGGTTGCTCTCTCTTCTATCTCTCTCTCTCTCCCATTAAAAATTCTCCTCCTCTAGGGTTCAGAGCTCCTTTTCTCTCTCCTCCCTTCCTTCCTCCTCTTTTTCATGTACGTGAAAAGGGGTAGGTTTTTATAGGGCTACAGTTTTAGTGGGAACTGTAGGATGTGTTGGAAGTTTGAATGAGTGGTGGAGAGGGTTTGGAGGGATAGGATTAGGGTTTGTATGGGGTATGTTGGATTTGGATAGGTTTGAGTGAGTGATGGGGATTGGCTTAGAGGGATAGGATTAGGGTTGATGCATGGGAGATGTTGGATTTGAATAGATTTAGGTTGAAAGGCTGAGATGGGTTTCATGATTAGGTTAGGGTTTGTGGTATGGTGGATCAACTTGGGGAGTTTTGGTGGGTTCGTGGTGTGAAATGGGTTTCAGAGCTATTTTAGGGTGTAAAACTAGTTTCAAGGGTTGGGTTTAGTCCTTCGCAACCAAAGCATCCTTCCAAAGGAATTCACCGATAAATGACTCTAAAATCGAGGTATCTACAAATTGAATCATAGTTTTGATTCCATGGATGATTTGCTAGATAAAAATGTTTTGAAAAGAATGCATATACTTTTGATAAGAGTTTTCCGTGGTTTTTGGATAGACCCACATAATCGTGAGATCTTACCAATGGACAAGGGGTGTTTGATACCTTTGAAAGGTTGGGTGCGAATCTGAGGTTGTGGTTGCCGAGTTTTTCCTAGTAGGGTTAGGAATTCGAGTCCTTTAGATGTGCTGCTAGAAGAATCTAGGGTTAGAGTCCCAATGACTTGGTGACTGTACTACAAGGTTTGGGGTTCGAGTCCTTAGGGTACCTAAGTACAATACTAGTTGGATTTAGGGTTCAAGTCCTCAGTGTACTCGGCCACCAAGGGGTGCCAATGGACGTACTCCATGCAGTGATATATATATATATATATATTGAGGGTTGATTTCCCAGAATGGACAGATTCTGGCACAAGGTGGTCCTCCATGGTAGTGCAGTAGAGATCGAGGTTCAAGTCCCCAATAATTGCTTATGGCTGGTTGATCACCTATAGCCGAGGCGACTCGATAGGTTTTCGCATTAGGTGCATGTGTTGTAGTTTTAAGATGGTTTTTACTGTAATTTGGTTTTCTAGAATTGCATAAAGTGATTTCAAAAGTTTATGTGATTTAAAGGAAATAAAAGTGATGGTTTGAAAGGCATGTTTTAAGAAAATGATTTTCTGGTTGATTGATAGCTTTGTTTTTGGCGAGATTTTTGGTCTTTCTTTTTATTGTGGTCTTCGTACTGCCAAGAGTAGTAGCTGTGTCTTGGAAAGTTGGGTGTGACAGCTCCAGTTTGTAGTTTAAGATTTTTTGTTGTGGTAAACATGTACTGAGCAACAATGGGTGTCACTCATGCGTATTTCTTCATAGTTTTGGTGCAGGTACATATTGTGGAGTTGCAATTCGATTCTAGTGTACATAGTTGGAGCCACATAGTCGCACACCACAGGTCCTGGGTAGTAGTAGTCTTTTGTTAATTTTATTGTAGTTAATAGTTTATCAATTTAATTTCTTGTAGTGCAACGTCCTACATTTTCCACAATAATTTAAAATAAATTAAATTATGGGAAAATTAAAGCCAAACAGAAAATATCTAACTACTAGAAACCTGTGTGTGTAGTTAGGAGACTCCGATCTATATGCACTACGCTAAACCAACCGCATGTCTGCACCAGTAAACCAAAACCACAAAGAAAATGCATGAGTGACAGGAGTCATCCAGTACGCATCCCAAGAAAACCACGAAAAGCAAATCATAATTACTTTTCTTTTAAAATTCATTTCGCAAATCATTTTCTCAAAACCTCACAAACCAGGCCCACACTAGCCAAAACCACAACCGGGGTCCTACTAGCCCAAAACCACAAGCAAAGGCCCTCAATGGCCAAAACCACACATAGTGAGTTGGGAAGCCTGGTGCTAGACAATCAAACTCTGGCCACACGTAGTCCACCGAGGAGCGACCATGGCATTCTACACTGCCACGGTGACGGTCATCTTGTGCAGGAGCGTTCATCGTCCCACGATTCTCCCTCTCTAGAGAATCCTCAAAAAGACAACCCCTTGGGAAGGCTGTCCTATCTCTCAAGACGCTACTAGCTATATGGCACGTGTCCTACCAGCATTGGCCACCACAGGATACGCCTCCTCACAGCGTCCTCCACACATGGTACTCAGGAGGGAGTGTCATACCTCCGCACCTAAGGACAACCAAGCCTCAGTGCTCACAGCGACAACAGGAGTATCATACCTCCCCGTCATGCCACAAGACACCTCGACCCGCAGACAACAATCCTAACCTCGAGACGACAGTCAAGGAGTCTCATACCTCCAAGACCCGACTTCCCTCAGCCTTAGGTATCTCAGCCCCCGACCTCGACAAGAGAGTGTCGCACCCGACCACCCGAGAATGTCTTCACATTCCCTGATCCCGACGACACGGTCCCATACTATCTCGGCCCACACATAGAAAACCCAGAAAACCATTTTCCAAAATAGGCCAACTATCACTTTGAAATCCACTTTCCAAAACCATTTTATATCTTTGGAAACTCTTTGGAAACTCTTTAGAAATCTCGACAAAACAGCACACAATCCCAGGAGACCACCACTGACGGCCCACAATCTCATCATACAGGGACAATACAAACCAATTTGGAAAACCACTACGTTAAAATATATTTTTCCAAAAATCCAGGAAAACCCCCAAAGATGCCCTAGCAGACCCACACATGTGAAGCACGCGTCTGGCCAGCGCCCCTAGCACTTTCGTCTGAACACTAATAGAGCTTGGACTAGGGGCGAGAGCCACTGCCAAACCTGCGCATGTGGCCCATGCAATCGGCCCATGCCATCAGTTTTCTATCAAAATTCAGACGACCTACAACAGGGCACCCAAAAATTGTCCGAAGTGGGAGCTCCAATTGAACCCCACAAACAATCACCAAAAATCTCGAATAAAACATATGTAGTAAACCCTTGAGACTACTCCAAAACCCAACAAACAAAACTGAAATTCATTCACCATGCATCAAGATGCAAAATCGCAAAGGCATAAGGCCGCTATGCATTTCTACCCATAAATACCCATAAAAACCACAATAAATTCCCAAAAATTCTAAAACATTAAATTTATCCTAGATTACATGCATCCTAGGCATTTCTACCATTTTCATGCTCTCTATTACAAGGGTTGGAGATGCATACCTGTAATACACGTTCCGGCGATCCTCCGACCAACTCCAGTGACCACGACCCTTCGCTGGGGCTCACACGACCACAGGGGCACACCACCTGAGGTCCACACGCCGCTATGAGTCGCCGCATGCCTCTGTCGACCCTTGAGCACACCGAATAGAGGAGGGGAAACGTAGGAAGGAGAGAAACAGGGGAGGGAGAGAGGGAGAGGGAGAGACGGGAAGGAGGTGGAGTGAGTGGAGGGAGAGGACGAGTGGAAGGAAGGACAGGAAGAAAGGCGTGCTCAGGACGGAGAGGAAAACACACGAAGAAAAGGAGGAGGAGAGGAAGGCTGAGCTAGTTGGCCACACACATGGGCTTATAAAGCCATGCAAGGTGGTAGCTGAGCATGTGCACAATCGTGCATCCCGCCTACCACAAACCACACGAGCTCACCAACTCACACCACCAACTCGCTCCCACCAAGCGGCCCACAACGTAGGCCCCACACCCAGGCCCACACAAGCACAGGGACACCCAAACAGAACCCGGTCCATGAGGCCCAAGCCCAAAAACACAAATCCAGTCAACGGGCCTCGGAACAGTAACACCCGTCCAGGAATAAATTCATTAAAATGTAAATAATTACAAAATGAATTTATGAGTGTTACATCCTAACCACCTTAAAAGAAGATTTCGCGCCCAAAATCACTAAGCGAAAAGGTACGAATACTAGGCTAGGATGGCTTCCTCACATTCCCACGTGGCCTCCTAGGCTCCATGATGCCGCCACTGCACCAAACCCAGCGGAATCACCTTGTTCCATGGTACCTGCTCCTTGCAGTCAACAATCTGTACGACATCCTCCACAAATGACAGATCTTCCTAGAGTCCTTCTGGCTGAACTAGAATCACATGAGATGCGTCATCCAAGTACTTCCTCAGCATGGAGACATGGAATACGTTGTGTACGAGCGACATTTCTGGTGGTAGATCCAACCGACATGTGGAGGAGAGGAAGGCTGAGCGCATGCTTATAAAGCCATGCAAGGTGGTAGCTATGAGCGTGCACAACCACGCATCCCGCCTACCAAACCATACGAGCTCACCAACTCACACAACCAACTCGCTCCCACCAACTGGCCCACAACGTGGGCCCCACATGAACCCCACACCCAGGCCCACATAAGCACAGGGACACACAAACAGAAGTCGACCCACGAGGCCGAAGCCCAAAAGCACAAATCTACCCAACGGGCCTCGGAACCGTAACACCTGTCTAGGAATAAATTCGTTAAAATGTAAATAATTACAAAATGAATTTATAAGTGTTACATGTAGTATTATTTGATTATTTAGTTAATAATTACCTTGGATAGTGTTGGTGTTACTTTGTAGCACTAGGGACAATACAATAACCCTTATTGCCTTGTGACTAGTGTAACAAAGGGGAACTTTAACATGTGAACTCATGAGCATATCAAGTGACATCATCTTGAGGATATTATCAACAATCTATCCCGCAAGCTTCAAAATAAAATTATTATGTACAGATTTTAGTCAAAATCATCTAAAATACTTACACACAAAATATAAAACATTTGAAGATGTCTAATATTGACACTCTTTGAAATTATTCACTTATTACACGTAACTTCCTATCTCAATACCTATACTAAAAGTTTATTTGGTTATCATCCATATTTTTTATACCTTCTAAACATTTTGGTAATAAGATATATAACATTCATGAAAACACCATCATTGCTAGATCATTGTGGAGACGAATATAGAGAGAATTATCATGTAAGAATACCCATGAAAAATATGTAATTTTGTAATATAAAAAAGATGTAATTTATTTTTCTAAAAAATATAATTTGATTTCAACCATAATATTTCCCCTCTTTCATATTAACAATATATCTCATGCACATGAATTGACTAGTACAAATAAGGTTTTGATATAATAAATGGATCAAGATTCAGTTGTTTTATAATTTGATTATTACTTTTTAAAATTTTCCATTTTCTAATTATAATATTTTTTATTCTAAGATCCAAATTAGAGAGAGAATGCTTAAGCGAGGGATTTTGTAAAGTTGTAGAAAAATTCACAAAATAGAAAAAAAAAAAGGCAAAATTGTTGAGAAATAAAAATGCTATATATTTTTAGGAGGGTTATAAATATAATTTAATTGATATTTATTTACTATAAATACAAGATGTGTTAAGCAACTCTAATTTTTGAGGCTTTAAGTTCTTTTTTCTCTTTTATACATTATATTAGAGCAAAAATATTGAGATATCTTAAGACAAAAAGAATATTTCTCTTCTTACATGAAGATTTGTGTTATTGGAGAATCACTTGAAGATTTGTGTTATTGGAGAATCACTAGTGATACTTTTGCATTTTTCTACTACATTGCCGCTACAATACCACATGTGCTATAATATCATAAGTACTGGAATTAATTACTTGAAGGTATTTTATACTATCATTGATTTTCACTTTGCTACCTTACTTCAAAACACATTACTTTGATACCTTGAGTTTTTGCTGTCAATTACTTGAGTACTTACATTAATAGGTGTGTGTTTTATAATAATTTTTGAATGAAAATATCCTAGGTGTTATGTTGCTTATTTGTCTCTATTTCTTCCTCCTTTCTTTTCCATTTCTTCACTTTGGTATCCTGAATTTTTGCAATCAATCACTTTGATACTTTCATGAGTGGAAGTAGATTTTACAATAATTCATGGACGAAAATACCCTTAATGTTATTTTTCTTTTTCTTATCCATTTCTTCCTCCTTTCTTATCACTATTTTTTGTTAGATTAAAGTAATTTTTAGCAAAATTGATAATTGATATTGTAATGCATCCAATATTTGTATTTTTCAATTGAATCAATGAATAAATTTTGTTATAATGAATGAAATGAATGGATTTTGTGTACAAATTTACTTTATTTTCTTGTAAATGAAGTTGATAACTTCTACTGTCAGAAAGATTCCAAAAATCAAGTTTTGAATCTGACTCCCAATCTTAACACATAAGATTCAAGATTTTAATTCCTATCTTAGGATTTTTGTGTGTTTAAGACGAAGATTCAAATTCTGAATTTTTTATGTTAAGACAGGGAGTTAGATTCAAAACTTTATTTTTGAAATATTAGTGACGTTAAAAGTTATCAACTTCATGACAAAATCATTCAATGATTCATTTGAAAAATACATATATTGAATGTATTGCAATATCAATTGAAAAATACATATATTGAATGCATTGCAATAATAATCATTTATCCTGCTAAAAATCACTTCAATCTAAATTAAAAAAAGTGATAAGAAGGGAGGAAGAAATGGATAAGAAGAAGAGATACAACGTTAATGATATTTTTGTTTATGAATTATTATAAAATCCACTTCCACTCACGAAAATATTAAAGTGATTGACTGTAAAAATTCAGCATACCAAAGTGAACAAATTGGCAAGAAAAGAGGAAGAAATGGAGAAGAATAAGGGATATAACATTAAAGGTATTTTCATCCAAAAATTATTGTAAAAGACACACATACTAACATAAGTACTAAAATAATTGACGGTAAAAGGAGCACTTGGAAAGCATTGACAAATAGGAAGAATTAGATCAGTGGGAATGCTTTAAAATGATCAAGATGCAGTTTATAAGAAATATCTTCTAAAAGGTCCCACCCAATCTCTTAACTACTAATTTTCATAACGAAAAATGGATGGCAAAATGCAATGGTTCGAAACAATGGTTTGTTTGATGCTTAGACTTTGATTTGGATGAGTTTTAAGTATAGTTTTCAAAACTACTGAAAATTTAAAAGTTTTAAATTACATGCCGTTATTTTAAATATGTTTAAAATGAATTTTATCACTACAAATTTGATATTTAAGTCATTTAGACATAGATTTTACATGTATTTTAAGTGTAATTCAAATATTTTAGAAAAATTGAAATCTTTAAACTATTTAGGCTTAATTTTGAATATCTTAAAGATTTCAAAAATATTTGTTTTTTTAATGCTTAGAAGCACTAGCCAGTATATATTGTTGCCAAAGATGCGGCATGCACTTTATATTGTTCTCTTTCAAGCCAAAATTTTAAGGATTACCATTTTATTAGGTGGAGACATGTTTATGGATGAAGATGTAACAACATGCTAAGATGACAGTAGATTAAGGTAGTGTTTGGTAATGCCATTTCTACCCCAGCTTATCATTATAATTGGTTTTGATTAAAAAAACTTGACAAACACATGATAAAACGTCAACTTATGAAAAAAAGTTTAGCGAAAAATGCCATAAATACAGAACACAAATTTCTAATATTATCTTCATTGCATCAATTAATTTACAAAGAAACCTTTTGATATGTACAAGAGATACCATCAAGAGGATGGTAGAAGAAGCAAGAGAGAAAAAAGAAGAAGATGTGATGGAGGTGGAGGGGGAAAATGAGGGGGCGTCGCTGCAAGTGAATGATGCAATGGTTGGCGACGGACAATAGGAGGAGAAGAAGAAGAAGTGGTGGAAGAAGACATAGTAGAGGTGGAGGGGGTGAGGAGGGGACATTGATGTAGGTGGTGGGTGAAGAAGAAGATACAACATGTCACACTTCGAATTTTCCACAATAATTTAAACTACGGAAAAATTAAAGCTAAATAGAGAATATCTAACTACTAGGAACCTATGTGTGCAGCTATGAGACTCAAGACTATATGTACTATGTTGAACCTCTACATGCTTGCATCTACAAACCAAAAACACGAGGAAAACGCATGAGTGATAGAAGTCACCCAGTACGTACCCCAAGAAAAATGACGGAAAAACAAAATCATAATTGATTTTCTTTTAAATTCATTTCGCAAACCATTTTCTCTAAAACCCCACAAACTAGGCTCACATTGGCTAAAACCAGAACCGGGGCTCTACTAACCCAAAGCCACAACCAAAGGCCCTCAATGACCAAAATCAACTTGACGACACGGTCCCACACTGTCTCGGCCCACACACAAAAAATAAGGAAAACCATTTTCCAAAATAGGCCAATCATTCCTTTTCAAAACCATTTTACATTATTTTTGTAAACTCTTCCAAAACCTCGGCAAAACGGCACATCAAGTGTCTCAAGGGACCACCACTGACAACCCACAATCATATCTCAAAGGGGCAAAACAAATCAATTTGGAAAACCCTCGGAAATCATATTTTATAAAAGCATTTGGGCCCTGATTTGGCATGCCGAAAAAAGGTTCGCTATGCTGAAAATCCCTAGTTCAGTAAACCAATCTGGATCGATCGATTGAATCAAGTCAACAGTCAACACTTAGGCCAAAATCAGTATACCAAAAATGGTTCGGTCGACCAAAATCCACTGATTCGGTTGACTGTCCAAAATCGGATGACTGAATTTTGACCAGAGAACCAAAACTGATAGAACAATGGCATACCAAAATGGTTCAGTATGCCGAATTCTACAAAAAACATAAAATTGCCCAAACCCTACGATTCAAAATCGCCCCAATTGGGACCGACGATCAGACCCCCCAAACAACCACCAAAAAACTTACATAAAACATAAGATGTAGACCCTTGAGTATACTCTAAAACCCAACAAACAAAACCAAAAACCATTTACCATGCATCAATATATAAAATTGCAAATGCATAAGGGTCAAAACGATCCAAAACACAACCATTGGCATAAATGCCCATAAATCCACCATAAATTCTCATAAAATCACAATAAATTCTAAGAATGTAAATTTACTTAGATTCCATGCAATTCTATTAATTTCTACCATTTTCATGCTCTCTATACAAGGGTTGGAGTTACATACCTAATAAATACTCGCCGATGATCCTCCAACCGACTCCCGCGACCACAACATGCACGGGAGCTTCCACGACCTCTGGTGCACCCGCCACGCCAATGCCGAGCCTCACGATGCCTCCGCCTCTCTCACTTCTCTCTCCTTCTCTCACCAGTGCATGGAACAGGGGAGGAAGAACGGGGTGACGTGTGGGGAAAGAAAGAGTGGGGAGGGAGAAGAGTGAGGAGGAAGGGAAAGGGAAGTGGGGGAGGAAAAGTGTTTGCCCGAGGAGAAGAAAGAGAAACCAGGAGGCAGGCATCGAGCGACGGCGGAGTGCGGCACGGGCTACTTATAAATCCCTACGCACATCGTAGCTGAGAATGTGCTCACCTATGCACCTCAGCCACCAACACCCCGCACGAGCTCAATGGCCACCGCCCAACCACCAACCACAACAACCGACCCACAACGTAGGCCCCACACATACCCCACACCCGGGCCCACACGCACAGTGCCATAATGCACAATGTCAATCACGTACAGGGACACGAAATCAGATGCCGGCCCACAAGACTCAAGCCCAAAAGCACAAATCTACACAACGGGCCTCGAAACAGTAACACCCGTCTAGGAATAAATTCATTAAAATGTAAATAATTACAAAATAAATTTTATGGGTGTTACATCCTAACCCCCTTAAAAGAAGATTTTGCCATCAAAATCACTAGACGAAAAGATACGGATACTGGACTAGGATGGCTTCCTCACGTTCCCATGTGGCCTCCTCGGCTACATGATGCGGCCACCGCACTAAAACTAGTGGAATCATCTTGTTCCACAGCACCTACTCCTTACGGTCAACAATCTGAACAGCATCCTCCACATACGACAGATCTTCCTGGAGCCCTTCTGGTTGAATTGGGATCACATGAGATGTGTCAGCTAGGCACTTCCTCAGCATGGAGACATAGAATACGTCGTGCACAGATAACATCTCTAGTGGTAGATCCAACCAATAAGCAACCTCATTGATCCTCTAGGTAATTTGGTACGGGCCAATATAGCGAAGACTCAGCTTGCCACACTTCCTGAACCACATGACACCCTTGGTGGGTGACACCTTCAAGAACACATAGTCTCCCACTAGAAATTCCAATAGTCTCCGCCTCCTGTCGGCATCACTCTTATGCCGACTCTGTGCAGCCAACAGCCTGCCACGGATTAAATTCACCTTGTCTGCATACAGCTACACAAGCTCAGGACTAATCAACTGACGCTCGCCCACCTTGCTCTAGCAAACCAGCGATCTGCATGGCCTACCATACAAAATTTCATACAGCACCATCCCGATGCTCAAAAGGTAACTATTGTTATAGGCAAACTCAATGAGCGGCAGATGGTCTACCCAACTCCCTTGAAAGTCCAAGACACATGCTCTGAGCATATCCTCTAGCGTCTAGATAGTCCTCTCTATCTGACCATTCGATTGAGGATGAAATGCTGTGCTATAGCTAAGTACGGTGTCGAAAGCCTCCTGCAGAGTTCTCTAGAACCTTGGGTGAACCTCGTGTCTCTATCCAACACGATGGACATCGGAACACTATGCAACCTCACCACCCCAGACACATATAACTCCGCTAGGCGGTGCATCAGAAGCTTCACCAGAATGGCCAAGAAGTGAGCAGATTTGGTTAGCCGATCCATGATCACCCACACAGTGTCATTCTTCCTCTGAGTTCACGGCAAACCAATCACGAAATCTATCGAGATGTGCTCCCACTTCCACACAGAAATATCCAGTGGCTGCATGGTCCCTCCAGGTCTCTGGTGCTCTGCCTTGACTAGCTGGCAGGTTGCACACCTCGCCACATGATCAGGAACATCCCTCTTCATGCCAGGCCATCAAAAGTTCTGCTTTAGTTCTCGTACATCTTCATACTCTCAAGGTGAATGGTGTACCTAGACCGATGCACTTAATCCAGCAACCTCTGCCTGGCCTCTTCATGCTGGGACACATACTGACGCATGTCATACATTAACTCTCCATATGCCTCAACAGAGAAAGGAGGCCCTCAACCAACCTCCAACTTCTCAAACACAGTCTGAACAAATGGATCCAGCTACTTACAGGCGACAATAAACTCTAATAGGTTAGAGCGAACAGATAGGTTGGCCACTCAGGCACCAACCGTTCCCCGAGCTTGCCGCTTCGGCCTACAACTCACTAGATCCTCTAGCATGGTCCACTCCTTGACCATCAGGCTCTCCATCACGTGTGTACACTGACTCAGGGCATCGGCGACCACGTTGGCCTTTCCGAGATGGTAAGACAGGCTGAAATCATAGTCCTTCGGATACTCCACCCAACGTCGTTGTCTCAAAATGAGGTCCCTCTGCGTGAAGATATACTTCAAGCTCTGATGATCGATGAAGACCTCAAACTGCTCCCCATAGAGATAGTGTCGCTAGAGCTTGAGAGCGAACACTACGACAACCATCTTCAAATCGTGGGTCGAGTAGTTTTTCTTAGGATCCTTTAGCTAGCGCGAAGCATATGCGATGATATTGCCATGCTGCATCAGAACACACCCCAACCCAACACCACTAGCGTCACTATACATAGTGAAGCCACCACTTCCAGAAGGCAGAGTCAACACAGGGGCAGAAACTAGATGAGACTTCAGCTCTTGGAATCTTACTGCACAATTCTGGACCTAATAAAATGGAACACCCTTCTTGGTCAACTTTTTCAAAGGTGTTGTTGTGAAGGAGAAATCCCTGATAAACCTCTTATAATAGCTTGCCAGACAGAAGAAACTCCTGATCTTTATCACAGTCCTAGGTCACTCCCAACTGCTCACTACCTCTACCATGGCAGGGTCCACTTGGATACCTTCTCTAGAAATCAAATGGCCGAGGAACATGTCTTCGCTTAGCTAAAACTCATACTTGGAGAATTTGGGGTACAGCTGATGATGCCTCAAAGTATCCAAAACCACACTTAAGTGCAAGGCGTGAATCTCAACATCCGGGGAGTAGACTAGTACGTCGTCAACAAAAACAACAACGAACTGGTCCAGAAAAGGGTTGAAAATCCTATTCATCAGATCCATAAACGCAACCGGTGCATTGGTCAAGCCGAAAGGCATGACCATGAACTCGTAATGCCCATACTACGACTGGAAAGCAATCTTCTGAATATCTGAGTCTTGTATCCTCAACTAGTGAAACCCTGACCTCTAATCAATCTTTGAGAACACGGATGCAGACTGCAACTGATCGAACAGGTCATCAATGCAGGGCAAGGGATACATGTTCTTCATCGTGATCTGGTTCAACATCCGATAATCTATACATAGTCGGAGCGAACCATCCTTCTTGCGAAAGAACAAAACAGGCGCTCCCCACGGAGACACACTCGGCCTAATAAACCCCTTGTCTAGCAACTCCTGCAACTCAGCCTTGAGCTCTCGCAATTCCGTTGGCACCATGCGATAGGGAGGCTTTCACACAACACCAGAACCGAGAATCAAATCAATCGAGAACTCTACTTCCCTGTGAAGTGGCATACCAGGCAAATTGTTAGGGAAAACGTCGGGATATTCACACACCATAGAGATGTTGTGAACACTCAACTCAGGAGAAGTGGAGGTAACTATACTAGCTAGATACCCCACGCAATCCTTGACCAAAGACTTATAAGCCTTCATAGCTGAAATGACAAGCTTAGGCTCACCTTGACATCCACCTTGCACAAAGAAAGACCCATCCTCATGAGACTCAAAATACACTCTCCTCCGAGCACAGTCGATCAAAGCAGACTGCTTTGCTAATCAATCCATGTCGAGTATCACATCGTAATCCTACATGTCCAACACGATCAGGCTAGCATCGAACTCTCTGCCATTCAGTGTCAAGTCGACAGACCGTAGATACTTCCATGCCAAACTGTGCTCCGCAGCGGCGTCACCACGCTGAGATGAAAAGCCAGTTTAGCTAGTCTCTCTCCCAACTTCGCCACAAAAGACTCAGAGATAAATGAGAAGGAACTTCCTGAGTCAAATAACACTTTGGCCATCTGGCTAGCCATAGTAAAAGAACCTGATGGCCAAACAGAATAAAACCACACATCCATATAATCAGGTAGATGTCCAAATTACAAGAAGATTACAACAATCACAAAGGATTACAGAATCAACTAATCATCCTTACCCTCAACTACATCTCCCGAAGACCCAACGCCGGGAGTTGTAATGGTAAACACCTGTCTCCAAGTCGGTTACTACGGTGCGCTTCCTACCTTCTTCGGCAGTTCTGGACAAGATCTCTGAATGTGTCCCGCTTTCCCACAATTATAGCACACCAGTGGAGCTGAGGATCGTTGAGGATGGAGACAATATGCAGCGATGTGGCCCTCCTGACCATAGTTAAAGCACTAGTTTCCATCAGGAGCACTGGACCATGATTGACTAAGGCTAGCTCCACTACTCCTAGCAAAACTTCGCCGACCTGCAGAGGAAACACTGGACCTCGCCTTATGCTTCTTCTCAAGGCTACTTGAACTACTGTTACTTGGAGGACTGGAGAAAGAGAATCAAGAGTTAAAAGAAGACTTACCCTTCCCGTTAGGACGACTCTCCAAAAACTTCTGATGCTCAGTCTTAAAGCGATACGCCATCCTAACCATGTCCTCCACAGTCTAGCACCGATGGCCCATCATCTTCACCTGTAGTCCTGGATTCAAGTCGTCCAGAAACCTTTGCACCCGCTCCTCAGACTCATAGGTAGGAGCAAAGTGTTCCAACCGAGCAAACTCAGTCTCATACTCAAGCACTGACATCGTGCCCTGCTACAGACTCTGGAAATCTCGACGAAGCTGCTCCTTCACATGAGCGGGAAAATACTTGTCATAGAAGGCTGCCTTGAAATCCTTCCACTAGATGCTAATAGTGATTGAGTCTAGGAACTTTAGCCGCCTCACAGACTTCCACGACCTATCTACCTCACCATCCAACAGATAAGTTGCCAGCCGCACCCAATGCTCCTTTTGGCACGCCATGCTCTCCAGCATCTTTATCACCTTCTCCAACCAAGCCTCACTCTCCTCAGCACTGACCTTGCCCTTGAATGACGACGAACGAAGTTTCGTGAACTGGTTCAGCCACGAGTCACCCAACGGCTCGCTGGCACTACTATTGCTGAACGCGTGGGAGATCCCGTGTGCCAAACTCCTCAGTTCCGCACGAACCGCCTTCCATCCGCCCACGTCCTCTCGAGACTCGGTTTCCTCAATCGGGACCTTGCCTTTACGACCACGAGGAGGCATCCTGTTGGAGAAAAGTAAAGTACCTACACCACAGACAAAGCAACAACCATAAAACTACGAAGAGATTAGGTGCAGACTCTACCATGCATGCAAAACCTATGGAGTCTCTAGACCGGACACCCTAGGTGTAGTGCAACCTAGTGATACAAAATTTGTCAAGCCCCGAATTTTCCACAATAATTTAAAACAAATTAAATTATGGGAAAATTAAAGCTAAACAGAAAATATCTAACTACCAGGAACTTGTGTGTGTGGCTACGAAACTCCGGACTATATGCACTACGCTAAACCTCTACATGCCTGCACCTGCAAACCAAAAACACAAGGAAAACGCATGAGTGATAGAAGTCACCCAGTATGCACCCTAAGAAAAACGGTGGGAAAACAAAACCATAATCGATTTTCTTTTAAATTCATTTTGCAAACCATTTTTTTCAAAACCCCACAAACCAGGCCCACACCGGCCAAAACCACAACCGAGACTTTACTAGCCCAAAGCCACAATCAAAGGCCCTTAATGGTAAAAACCACAGACAGTGAATTAGGAAGCCCGGAGCTAAGCAACCAAACTCTAGCCACAAGCAGTCCACAAGGAGCGACCACGGCTTTCTGCACTGCCACAATGAAGTCACCCTATACAGGAGTGATCACTGTCCCGCGATTCTTCCTACTTAGAGATCCCTCACAAAGCCAACCCCTCCTCGGGAAGGTTGTCCTGTCTCTCAGAACGCCAGTAGCTACAGGGCATGTGTCCCACCCGCACTAGCCACCATAGGATCCACCTCCTCACAGCGTCCTCCACACACGGTACCAAGGAGGGAGTGTCATACCTTTACACCCAACAACACTCGATCCTCAAGGCTAGGGTTGTGGTCTGTGGGTTGAGGTGTCTTGTGGCATGACAGGAAGGTATGATACTCCTACTGTCCCTCAACCTTAGGTATCTCGGCCCCCAACCTCGACTAGGGAGTTGCGCCAGACCACCTGAGAATGTCGTCACATTTTCTGGTCCTGACGACACAATCCCACACTATCTCAGTCCACACACAGAAAATCGGGAAAACCATTTTCCAAAACAAGCCAATCATTCCTTTGGAAATCCTTTTCAAAACCATTTTACATTCCTTTCATAAACTCTTTCAAAACCTCAGAAAAATGGTGCATCAAGTGTCCCAAGGGACCACCACTGATGACCCACAATCCCATCTTAAAGGGGCAAAACAAACAAATCTGAAAAATCCTTAGAAATCATATTTTATAAAAGCATTTGGGTCCTGATTCGGCATGCCGAAAATAGGTTCGACGTGCTGAAAACCCTTGGTTCGGTAAATCGATCTGGATCAGTCGACCGAATCAAGTCAACAGTCAACACTCAAGCCAAAATCGATATGCCGAAAATGATTCAGTCGCCTGAAATCCTCTGATTCGATTGACTGTCTAAAATCGAATGATCGGATTTTGACCAAAGGACCAAAACTGATAGAAAAATGGCATACCGAAATCGTTCGGTATGTCAAATTCTGCGAAAAACAGAAAACAGCCCAAACCCTACTGTTCAAAATCGCCCCAATTGGGACCGACGATTGGACCCCACAAACAACCACCAGAACCCAACAAACAAAACCAAAAACCATTTACCATACATCAAGATATAAAATTGCAAATGCATAAGGGTCAAAACGACCCAAAACACAACCATCGGCACAAATGCCCATAAATCTACCATAAATTCTTATAAAATCACAATAAATTCTACGAATGTAAATTTACCTAGATTTCATGTAATCCTATCAATTTCTACCATTTTCATGCTCTCTATACAAGGGTCGGAGTTACGTACTTGAGAAACGCTCACTGACGATCCTCCAGTCGACTCTAGCGACCACGACGTGCACAGGAGCATCCACGACTTCTGGTGCACCCGCCACGCCAATGCTAAGCCTCACAGTGCCTCTGCCTCTCTCACTTCTCTCTCCTTCTCTTGTCGATGCACGAAACAGGGGAGGAAGAAGGGGGTGACGGGTGAGGAAAGAAAGAGTGAGGAGGGAGAAATGTGAGGAGGAAGGGAAAGAGAAGTGAGGGAGGAGAAGTGTGCACCCGAGGAGGAGAAATGAGGAAGAAAGAGGTGGGAGTTGAGCGATGGAGGAGTGCAGTGCAGGCGACTTATAAAGCCCTACGCACGCAGTAGCTGAGAACATGCTCACCTACGCACCTCAACCACCAACACCCCGTACGAGCTCAACGGCCACCACCCAACCACCAAACACAACAACTGGCCCACAACGTGGGCTCCAAACAGATCCTACACCAGGCCCACACACACAGTGCCACAATGTACAGTGCCAACCACGTACAGAGACACGAAATCAGAAGCCAGTCTACGAGACCCAAGCTCAAAAGTATAAATCCACACAACGGACCTCGGAACTATAACACCCATCTAAGAATAAATTCATTAAAATATAAATAATTACAAAATGAATTTTATGGTTGTTTCATCAATAAAAGTAGAAGAAACAATGGAAGAGGTGGAATTACAAATAATAGAGGTGGAGTGGGTGAAGGAGGTGACATTGACGCATTGGGATAAGAAGAAGGTACGGTAAAAGAAGATGTGGAGGATGTGATGCAAGAAGAAGACAGACACGACGGAAATGAAGGGTGTGAAGGAGAGATGGTAGAAAAGAAAGAAAGCTTAATTTTGAAGAGAGAGGAAAAGTATGATAAGGTTATTTTTGCATCTTATAATCATTTTTTAATAAATCCATCCAAATATGATTATAAAGTAGTCAAAATAAACCGTAAACATTATCAAGTCCAAATAAATTAACTTTTTCAAATAAGTAATTTAACAATAAATGTTACCAAACACCACCTAAAAATCCATGTTGGACTATTAAGTACTACTTCGGTTGGAGTGTCACAAGCTGGTGAATAAGAATCAACACGTCCCTCTGTTGGTCTCAGAGAACAATTTACCCTTTGTTTTTTAGGCCCGCCCCTCTGTCTGCCCGCCGCCTCCCCGCACCTCATGAGCCTGTCGGCAGTCGATCTCACCACTGGCCCGCTCGATCGACGAGTGGGAGGACGAGAGAAGCTCGCATCGTCCAGGAGGCGACGTGGTGGGAGGACGACGAGTCCCTCCAGCTCTGGTCCTCCTTTCCCCAGTGGCAGAGCCTCTCTCGCCCTCTCCATCTCTCTCTCTCTCTCTCCTTCTCGCCCTTTCCAAAGCTGAAGAACCTGGGAGGCCCCCCGGCTCCTTCCTCAGTACCTGGGAGGCCCGGACGTGGCCGCCGTACCTGCAGGCGTCCGTCCGGGAGGATCAGCTTCGCACGATTCGCAGATCCCCATCTCTGCTCCTCCTTCTACTGAGGTTCACTCTGCGAGCCTCGCGATCGGCAAAACTTGCCGTCGGTCGGTAACACCTTTCCACTCTTATTCTTTGAATGTGACGGATCTGGGAGGTTGTAAGAGAAAGGCGGCCACCCCCTTTCTTGAGCCCCGATCTAGCTCCGGTGGTCGGGACAGCACCACTAGTCTCAGGCGGGGTAGATCCCCTCCTGCGGCCACCCGATCGACTAGATCTGGTGATCTAGTGATAAAATTCGGTGCCTGTGGTTATTTTCATCTAGATTTCAAGGCACCATTGAATATTGGTGTGGATTGCATGTTTTTTACTAAATCTTTGTCACCAACTAGTTCTATTCGATGAAATGTAGTTCTTTGCGAACTGATGTTTTTGCCCTTCCTGGATCTGTTACTTTGGAGTATTTCTATACTACTGTTAATTGTAATGGATGAATCCTTAGAGAATGGCAGATCTGAGTTTGAGAATGGCAGATCTGAGTTTGGGAGCCTTCTACAGTCCCTCTGGGACTCTATTTTCCATGTCGCCGGTGACTTGCTTCCACCGATGGGATCCCAGCGAGGGACTTTGTGCACCTTGTGCGGAGTAGGGCTGGAGGACCATCTCGCTGACGCCTCGGGTTCTATTTGGGGGGTACTCTCGGTATTTTTCCCCGATTATTTCGAAAGTTTTCAATCTGAACTGTGGGGATAAGGGAAAGTTGGAAGGTTATAGTATGGGTGACATTATTGCACTCTGTTGCGCGTCCTCTCATGTCACTCACGTGCACTCACTGCATTTTTTTAATGTTAAAAAATTTTTGAAATATGAAATATTATACATTCGCGTGGGGAAAATATCTGAGTCAGAGATTTCCTCCGACAGTGGAGAGGTGAAAAGCAGTCCTTTTCTGACATGCCTTGACACTGGACCTTTCGAGATTTGCTCTCCTACCATCCCTTGGTTATCCTGGTTACTTTTGTGTTGCTGATTTATTACTGTCTACATTCCATCTTAAATTGATCTATTTTATTCTGGTTGGACATTGTTATTTCAAATCATTCTCTGGTTGATTTGGATTGAAAGGAATAATAGGTTTTTCAAAT
>JAMKQA010003409.1:0-15886 GCA_024699735.1 Posidonia australis
CAAGAGGATTTCGCGACCATGAAATCCTAGGAAGGCAAGGGAAGACCTCGACCATATGGTCAAAAGGTCGACAAGAGGATTTCGCACCAACGAAATCCAAGGATGGCAAGGGAAGACCTCGACATAATGGTCAAGAGGTCATCAAGAGGATTTCACGCCCGCGAAATCCATGGAAGGCAAGGGTGGACCTCGACCAAATGGTCATGAGGTCAACAGGAGGATTTCGCACCTGTGGAATAAAAGGAAGGCAAGGGAAGACCACGACCAAATGGACAAGAGGTCAACAGGAGGATTTCGTGCCCGCGAAATCCGAGGACGGCAAGGGAAGTCCGCGACCAACTGGTCAAGCGGTCAACAAGAGGATTTCACGCCCGCGAAATCCAAGGAAGGCAGGGAAAGACCTCGACCAAATGGTCAAGAGGTCAACACGACGATTCCATGGCGGCGAAATCCCAGGAAGGCAAGGGAAGACCTCGACAAATTGTCAAGAGGTCTACAAGAGGATTTCGCGCCCGCGAAATCCAAGGAACGCAAGGGAAGACTTCGATCAAATGGTCAAGAGGTCAACGAGATGATTTCGTGCCCGCGGAATCCAAGGAAGGCAGGGGAAGACCTCGACCAAATGGTCAAGAGGTCAACACGAGCATTCCGCACCGAAAAAATCCCTTGACGGCAAGGGAAGACCACGACCAAATGGTCAAGAGGAGAACAAGAGGATTCCTCGCCTGCGAAAACCAAGGAAGGCAAGGGAAGAACTCGACCAAATGGTCAATAGGTCAACAAGAGGATTCCGCGCCGGCGAAATCCCAGGAAGGCAAGGGAAGACCTCGACCAAATGGTCAAGAGGTGAACAAGAGGATTCCGCGCCTGCGAAATCGAAGGAAGGAAAGGGAAGAAATCCAAGGACGGCAAGGGAAGACCTCGACCAATTGGTCAAGAGTTTACATGAGGATTTCACACCCGCGAAATCAAAGGAAGGCAAGGGAAGACCTCGACCAAATGGTCAAGAGGTCAACAAGAGGATTTCGCGCCCGTGAAATCCAATGAAGGCAAGGGAAGACCTCGACCAAATGGTCAAGAGGTCAACAAGAGGATTTCACACCTGCGAAATCCAAGGAAGGTAGGGGAAGACCTCTACCAATTGGTCAAGAGGTCAAAATGAGGATTTCGCACCCGTAAAATCCAAGGTAGGCAAGGGAAGACCTCGACCAAATGGTCTAACGGAAACAAGAGGATTTCTCGCCCACGAAATCCAAGGAAGGAAAGGTAAGACCTCGACCAAATGGTCAAGAGATTGTCAAGAGGATTTTAGGCCCGTGAAATCAAAGGAAGGCAAGGGAAGACCTCGACCAAATAGTCAAGTGGTCAACATGAGGATTCCGCGCCACCGAAATCCAAGGAAGGCAAGGGAGGACCTCGACCAAATGGTCAAGTGGTCAACAAGAGGATTTCACGCCCGCGAAATCCAAGGAACGCACGGGAAGACCTCGACCAAATGGTCAAGAGGTCAACAAGAGGATTCCGCGCCCACGAAATCAAAGGAAGGCTAGGGATGACCTCGCGCAATTGGTCAAGAAGTCAACAAGCGGATTTCGCGCCCGCGAAATCCTTGGAAGGCAAGGGAAGACCTCGACCAAATGGTCAAGCAATCAACAATCAGATTTCGTGCCCTCGAAATACAAGGAAGGCAAGGGAAGACCTCGACCAAATGGTCAAGAGGTCAACAAATGAACTTCACGTCTGCGAAATCCATGGAAAGCACGGGAAGACCTCAACCAATTGGTCAAGAGGTCTACAAAAGAACTTCACGCCCGCGAAATCCATGGAAGGCAAGGGAGGACCTCGACCAAATGGTCAAAAGGTCAACAAGAGGATTTCGCAAGGGGAAGTCCTCGACCAAATGGTCAAGAGGTCAACAGGAGGATTTCGCGCCAGCGAAATCCAAGGAAGGCATGGGAAGACCTCGACCAAATGGTTAAGAGGACAACAAGAGGATTTGACGCCCGTGAAAACCAAGGAAGGCATGGGAAGACCTCGACCAAATGGTCAAGAGGTCAACAAGAGGATTTTGCGCCCGCGAAATCCATGGAAGGCAAGGTAGACCTTGACCAAAACGTCAAGAGGTGAAAAAGAGGATTTCGCAGGATGCAAGGGAAGACCTTAACCAAATGGTCAAGAGGTCAACAAGAGGATTTCGCGGGCGCCAGCGAAATCCAAGGAAGGCAAGGGAAGACCACGACCAAATGGTCAAGAGGTCAACAAGAGGAATTCGCACCCACGAAATCCAAGGAAGGCAAGGGAAGACCTCGACCATATGGTCAAAAGGTCAACAAGAGGATTTCGCACCAACGAAATCCAAGGATGGCAAGGGAAGACCTCGACAAAATGGTCAAGAGGTCAACAAGAGGATTTCACGCCCGCGAAATCCATGGAAGGCAAGGGAGGACCTTGACCAAATGCTCAAGAGGTAAACAAGAGGATTTCGCAGCAAGAGGTCAACAAGAGGATTTCGCGCTTGCGAAATCCAAGGAAGGCAAGGGAAGTCCTCGACCAAATGGTCAAGAGGTCAACAGGAGGATTTCGCGCCTGCAGAATCAAAGGAAGGCAAGGGAAGACCACGACCAAATGGTCAAGTGGTCAACAGGAGGATTTCGTGCCCGCGAAATACGAGGAAGGCAAGGGAAGTCCGCGACCAAATGGTCAAGCGGTCAACAAGAGGATTTCACGCCCGCGAAATCCAAGGAATGCAGGGAAAGACCTCGACCAAATGGTCAAGAGGTCAACACGAGGATTCCTTGCCGGCGAAATCCCAGGAAGGCAAGGGAAGACCTCGACCAAATTGTCAAGAGGTCAACAAGAGGATTTCGCGCCCGCGAAATCCAAGGAACGCAAGGGAAGACCTCCATCAAATGGTCAAGAGGTCAACGAGAGGATTTCGTGCACGCGAAATCCAAGGATGGCAGGGGATGACCTTGACCAAATGGTCAAGAGGTCAACACGAGGATTCCGCACCGGCAAAATCCTAGGATGCCAAGGGAAGACCACGACCAAATGGTCAAGAGGTGAACAACAGGATTCCGCGCCTGCGAAATCCAGGGAAGGCAAGGGAAGAACTCGACCAAATGGTCAAGAGGTCAACACGAGGATTCCGCACCGGCAAAATCCTAGGACGGCAAGGGAAGACCACGACCAAATGGTCAAGAGGTGAACAAAGGGATTCCACGCCTGCGAAATCCAAGGAAGGCAAGGGAAGAACTCGACCAATTGGTCAAGAGGTCAACACGAGGATTCCACGCCGGCGCAATCCCAGGAAGGCATGGGAAGACCTCGACCAAATTGTCAAGAGGTGAACAAGAGGATTCAGCTCCTGCGAAATCCACGGAAGGCAAGGGTAGACCTCGTCCAAATGGTCAAGAATTGACATGAGGATTTCGCGCCAGTGAAATCCTAGGAAGGCAAGGGAAGACGTCGACCTAATGGTCAAGAGGTCAACTAGAGGATTTCACGATCTCGAAATCCACGGAAGGCAAGGGAAGAACTCGACCAAATGGTCAAGTGGTCAACAAGAAACTTTCACGCCCGCGAATTCCAAGGAAGGAAGGGAAGACCTCGACCAAGTGGTCATGAGGTCAAAAAGAGGATTTCGCGCCATCGAAATCCAAGGAAGGCATGGGAAGACCTCGACCAAATGGTCAAGAGGACAACAAGAGGATTTGACGCCCGTGAAAACCAAGGAAGGCAAGGGAAGACCTCGACCAAATGGTCAAGATGTCAACAAGAGGATTTTGCGCCCGCGAAATCGATGGAAGGCATGGAAGACCTTGACCAAAAGGTCAAGAGGTCAAAATGAGGATTTCGCAGGATCAAGGGAAGACCTTAACCAAATGGTCAAGAGGTCAACAATAGGATTTCGCAGTTGCCAGCGAAATCCAAGGAAGGCAAGGGAAGACCACGACCAAATGGTCAAGAGGTCAACAAGAGGAATTCGCACCCACGAAATCCAAGGCAAGGGAAGACCTCGACCATATGGTCAAAAGGTCAAGAAGAGGATTTCGCACCAACGAAATCCAAGGATGGCAAGGGAAGACCTCGACAAAATGGTCAAGAGGTCAACAAGAGGATTTCACGCCCGCGAAATCAATGGAAGGCAAGGGAGGACCTCGACCAAATGCTCAAGAGGTCAACAAGAGGATTTCGCGCCTGCGAAATCCAAGGAAGGCAAGGGAAGTCCTCGACCAAATGGTCAAGAGGTCAACAGGAGGATTTCGCGCCTGCGGAATCAAAGGAAGGCAAGGGAAGACCACGACCAAATGGTCAAGAGGTCAACTGGAGGATTTCGTTCCCGCGAAATCCGAGGAAGGCAAGGGAAGTCCGCGACCAAATGGTCAAGCGGTCAACAAGAGGATTTCACGCCGCGAAATCCAAGGAAGGCAGGGAAAGGCCTCGACCAAATGGTCAAGAGGCCAACACGAGGATTCCGTGCCGGCGAAATCCCAGGAAGGCAAGGGAAGACCTCGACCAAATTGTCAAGAGGTCAACAAGAGGATTTCGCGCCCGAGAAATCCAAGGAACGCAAGGGAAGACCTCGATCAAATGGTCAAGAGGTCAAGGAGAGGATTTCGTGCCAGCGAAATCCAAGGAAGGTAGGGGAAGACCTCGACCAAATGGTCTAGAGGTCAACACAAGCATTCCGCACCGGCAAAATCCCAGGATGGCAAGGGAAGACCACGACCAAATGGTTAAGAGGTGAACAAAAGGATTCCGCGCCTGCGAAATCCAAGGAAGGCAAGGGAAGAACTCGACCTAATGGCCAATAGGTCAACACGAGGATTCCGCACCGGTGAAATCCCAGGAAGGCAAGGGAAGACCTCGACCAAATGGTCAAGAGGTGAACAAGGGGATTCCGCGCCTGCGAAATCCAAGGAAGGCAAGGGAAGACCTCGACCAATTGGTCAAGAGTTAACATGAGGATTTCGCGCCCCGAAATCAAAGGAAGGCAAGGGAAGACCTCGACCAAATGGTCAAGAGGTCAACAAGATGATTTCGCGCCCGCGAAATCCAATGACGGCAAGGGAAGACCTCGACCAAATGGTCAAGAGGTCAACAAGAGGATTTCACGCCTGCGAAATCCAAGGAAGGTAAGGGAAGACCTCTACCAATTGGTCAAGAGGTCAACTTGAGGATTTCGCGCCCACAAATTCCAAGGAAGGCAAGGGAAGACCTCGACCAAATGGTCAAGCGGAAACAAGAGGATTTCTCGCCCACGAAATCCAAGGAAGGAAAGGGAAGACCTCGACCAAATGGGCTAGAGATTGTCAAGAGGATTTTAGGCTTGCGAAATCAAAGGAAGGCAAGGGAAGACCTCGTCCAAATGGTCAAGAGGTCAACAAGAGGATTTCGCACCCGCGAAATCCATGGAAGGCAAGGGAAGACCTCGACCAAATGGTCTAGAGGTCAACAAAAGGACTTCACGCCTGCGAAATCCATGGAGAGCACGGGAAGACCTCAACCAATTGGTCAAGAGGTCAACAAAAGGACTTCACGCCCACGAAATCCATGGAAGGCAAGGGAGGACCTCGACCAAATGGTCAAGAGGTCAACAAGAGGATTTCGCGCTTGCGAAATCAAAGAAAAGGGAAGGGTAGTCCTCGACCAAATGGTCAAGAGGTCAACAGGAGGATTTCGCGCCTGCGGAATCTAAGGAAGGCAAGGGAAGACCACGACCAAATGGTCAAGTGGTCAACAGGAGGATTTCGTGCCTACGAAATCCGAGGAAGGCAAGGGATGTCCTCGACCAAATGGTGAAGCGGTCAACAAGAGGATTTCGTGCCCGCGAAATCTAAGGAAGGCAGGGAAAGACCTCGACCAAATGGTCAAGAGATCAACACGAGGATTCTGCGCCGGTGAAATCCCAGGATGGCAAGGGAAGACCTCGACCAAATTGTCAAGAGGTCAACAAGAGGATTTCGCTCCCGCGAAATCAAAGGAATGCAAGGGAAGACCTCGATCAAATGTTCAAGAGGTCAATGAGAGGTTTTCGCGCCCAAGAAATCCAAGGAAGGCAGGGGAAGACCTCGACCAAATGGTCAAGAGGTCAACACGAGGATTCCGCACCGGCAAAATCCCAGGACGGCATGGGAAGACCACGACCAAATAGTCAAGAGGTGAACAAAAGGATTCCGCGCCTGCGAAATCCAAGGAAAGCAAGGGAAGAACTAGACCAAATGATCAAGAGGTGAACAAGAGGATTCCGCAGAAGGCAAGGGATGAAATCGACCAATTGGTCAAGAGGTCAACAAGAGGATTTCGCGCCCGTGAAATCCCAAGAAGGCAAGGGAAGACCTCGACCAAATGGTCAAGAGTTAACATGAGGATTTCGCGCCCGTGAAATCCAAGGAAGGTAAGGGAAGTCCTCGACCAAATGGTCAAGAGGTCAACAAGAGGATTTCGCGACCGCAAAATCCAAGGAAGGCAAGGGAAGAGCTCGACCAAATGGTCAAGGGGTCAACAAGAAACTTTCGCGCCCGCGAAATCCAAGGAAGGATGGGAAGACCTCGACCAAGTGGTCAAGAGGTCAAAAAGGGGATTTCGCGCCCGCGAAATCCTTGGAAGGCATGGGAAGACCTCGACCAAATGGTCAAGAGGACAACAAGAGGATTTGACGCCCGTGAAAACCAAGGAAGGCAAGGGAAGACCTTTACCAAATGGTCAAGAGGTCAACAAGAGGGTTTTGCGCCCGCGAAATCCATGGAAGGCAAGGAAGACATTGACCAAATGGTCAAGAGGTCAAAAATAGGATTTCGAAGGAGGCAAGGGAAGACCTAGACCAATTGGTCAAGTGGTCAACAAGAGGATTTCGCGGGTGCCTACGACAGCAAAGGAAGGCAAGGGAAGACCTCGACCAAATGGTCAAGAGGTCAACAAGAGGAAATCGCACCCACGAAATCCAAGAAGGCAAGGGAAGTCCTCGACCAAATGGTCAAGAGGTCAACAGGAGGATTTCGCACCAACGAAATCCAAGGATGGCAAGGGAAGACCTCGACAAAATGGTCAAGAGGTCATCAAGAGGATTTCACGCCCTCGAAATCAAAGGAAGGCATGGGAAGTCCTCGACCAAATGGTCAAGAGGTCAACAGGAGGATTTCGCGCCTGCGGAATCAAAGGACGGCAAGGGATGACGACGTCCAAATGGTCAAGAGGTCAAAAGGAGGATTTCGTGCCCGCGAAATCAGAGGAAGGCAAGGAAAGTCCTCGGCCAAATGGTCAAGCAGTCAACAATCAAATTTCGTGCCCTCGAAATCCATAGAAGGCAAGGGAAGACCTCGACCAAATGGTCAAGAGGTCAACAAAAGGACTTCACGCCTGCGAAATCCATGGAAAGCATGGGATGACCTCAACCAATTGGTGAAGAGGTCATTAAGAAGATTTCACGCCCGCGAAATCCAAGGAAGGCAAGGGAAAACCTCGACCAAATGGTCAAGAGGTCAACAAGAGGATTTCGCGACCTCGAAATCCAAGGAAGGCAAGGGAAGACCTCGACCATATGGTCAAAAGGTCGACAAGAGGATTTCACACCAACGTAATCCAAGGATGGCAAGGGAAGACCTCGACCAAATGGTCAAGAGGTCAACAAGAGGATTTCGTGCTTGCGAAATCCAAGAAAGGCAAGGGAAGTCCTCGACCAAATGGTGAAGAGGTCAACCAGAGGATTTCGCACCCGCGAAATCCGAGGAAGGCAAGGGAAGTCCTCGACCAAATGGTCAAGCAGTCAACAATCAGATTTCGTGCCCTCAAAATCCATGGAAGGCAAGGGAAGACCTCGACCAAATGGTCAAGAGGTCAACAAATGGACTTCACTCCTGCGAAATACATGGAAAGCACGGGAAGACCTCAACCAATTGGTGAAGAGGTCATTAAGAAGATTTCGCGCCTACGAAATCCAAGGAAGGCAAGGGAAGACCTCGACCAAATGGTCAAGAGGTCAACAAGAGGATTTCGCGACCGCGAAATCCAAGGAAGGCAAGGGAAGACCTCGACCATATGGTCAAAAGGTCGACAAGAGGATTTCACACCAACGTAATCCAAGGATGGCAAGGGAAGACCTCGACATAATGGTCAAGAGGTCATCAAGAGGATTTCACGCCCGCGAAATCCATGGAAGGCAAGGGTGGACCTCGACCAAATGGTCAAGAGGTCAACAAGAGGATTTCGCGCTTGCGAAATCCAAGGAAGGCAAGGGAAGTCCTCGACCAAATGGTCAAGAGGTCAATAGGTGGATTTCGCGCCTGCGGAATCAAAGGAAGGCAAGGGAAGACCACGACCAAATGGTCAAGAGGTCAACAGGAGGATTTCGTGCCCGCGAAATCCCAGGAAGGCAAGGGAAGTCCGCGACCAAATGGTCAAGCGGTCAGCAAGTGGATTTCACGCCCGCGAAATCCAAGGAAGGCAGGGAAAGACCTCGACCAAATGGTCAAGAGGTCAACACGATGATTCCGTGCTGGCGAAATCCCAGGAAGGCAAGGGAAGACCTCGACAAATTGTCAAGAGGTCTACAAGAGGATTTCGCGCCCGCGAAATCCAAGGAACGCAAGGGAAGACCTCGATCAAATGGTCAAGAGGTCAACGAGACGATATCGTGCCCGCGAAATCCAAGGAAGGCAGGGGAATACCTCGACCAAATGGTCAAAAGGTCAACACGAGCATTTCGCACCGGCAAAATCCCAGGACGGCAAGGGAAGACCACGACCAAATGGTCAAGAGGTGAACAAGAGGATTCCGCGCCTGCGAAATCCAAGGAAGGTAAGGGAAGAACATGACCAATTGGTCAATACGTCAACACGTGGATTCCGCGCCGGCGAAATCCCAGGAAGGCACGGGAAGACCTCGACCAAATGGTCAAGAGGTGAACAAGAGGATTCCACTCCTGCGAAATCCAAGGAAGGCAAGGGAAGAACTCGACCAAATGGTCAAGAGGAGAACAAGAGGATTCCGCGCCTGCGAAATCCAAGGAAGGCAAGGGAAGAACTCGACCAAATGGTCAAGAGGTCAACAAGAGGATTTCGCGCCTGTGAAATCCAAGGAAGGCAAGGGAAGAACTCGACCAATTGGTCAAGAGGTCAACAGGAGGATTTCGCGCCTGCGGAATCAAAGGAAGGCAAGGGAAGACCTTGACCAAATGGTCAAGAGGTCAACAAGAGGATTTTACGCACGCGAAATCCGAGGAAGGCAAGGAAGACATTGACCAAATGGTCAAGAGGTCAAAAAGAGGATTTCGCAGGAGGCAAGGGAAGGCCTTGACCAAATGGTCAAGTGGTCAACAAGAGGATTTCGCGGGTGCCTGTTACATCCAAGGAAGGCATGGGAAGACCTCGACCAAATGGTCAAGAGGTCAACTAGTGGAAATCGCACCCACGAAATCCAAGGAAGGAAAGGGACGACCTCGACCATATGGTCAAAAGGTCAACAAGAGGATTTCGCACCAACGAAATCCAAGGATGGCAAGGGAAGACCTCGACAAAATGGTCAAGAGGTCATCAAGTTGATTTCACGCCCGCGAAATCCATGGAAGGCAAGGGAGGACCTCTACCAAATGGTCAAGAGGTAAACAAGAGGATTTCGCGCTTGCGAAATCCAAGGATGGCAAGGGAAGTCCTCGACCAAATGGTCAAGAGGTCAACAGGAGGATTTCGCGCCTGTAGAATCAAAGGAAGGCAAGGGATGACCACGACCAAAAGGTCAAGAGGTCAACAGGAGGATTTCGTGCCCGCGAAGTCCGAGGAAGGCAAGGGAAGTCCTCGACCAAATGGTCAAGTAGTCAACAATCAGATTTCGTGCCCTCAAAATCCATGGAAGGCAAGGGAAGACCTCGACCAAATGGTCAAGAGGTCAACAAAAGGATTTCACTCCTGCGAAATCCATGGAAAGCACGGGAAGACCTCAACCAATTGGTGAAGAGGTCATTAAGAAGATTACGCGCCCGCGAAATACAAGGAAGGCAAGGGAAGACCTCGACCAAATGGTCAAGAGGTCAACAAGAGGATTTCGCGACCGCGAAATCCATGGAAGGCAAGGGAAGACCTCGACGATATGGTCAAAATGTCGACAAGAGGATTTCGCACCAACGTAATCCAAGGATGGCAAGGGAAGACCTCGACTAAATGGTCAAGAGGTCATCAAGAGGATTTCACGCCCACGAATTCCATGGAAGGAAAGGGTGGACCTCGACCAAATGGTCAAGAGGTCAACAAGAGGATTTCGCGCTTGCGAAATCCAAGGAAGGCAAGGGAAGTCCTCGACCAAATGGTCAAGAGGTCTACAGGTGGATTTCGCGCCTACGGAATCAAAGGAATGCGAGGTAAGAGCACGACCAAATGGTCAAGAGGTCAACAGGAGGATTTCACTCCCGCGAAATCCAAGGAAGGCAGGGAAAGACCTCGACCAAATGGTCAAGAGGTCAACACGAGGATTCCGTGCCGGCGAAATCCCAGGAAGGCAAGGGAAGACCTCGACAAATTGTCAAGAGGTCTACAAGAGGATTTCGTGCCAGCGAAATCCATGGAACGCAAGGGAAGACCTCGATCAAATGGTCAAGAGGTCAACGAGACGATTTCGTAACCACGAAATCCAAGGAAGGCAGGGGAAGACCTCGACCAAAAGGTCAAGAGGTCAACACGAGCATTCCGCACTGGCAAAATCCCAGGACAGCAAGGGAAGACCACGACCAAATGGTCAAGAGGTGAACAAGAGGATTCCGTGCTTGCGAAATCCTAGGAAGGCAAGGGAAGAACTTGACCAAATGGTCAATAGGTCAACACGAGGATTCCGCGCCGGTCAAATCCCAGGAAGGCAAGGGAAGACCTCGAACAAATGGTCAAGAGGTGAACAAGAGGATTCCGCGCCTGCGAAATCCAAGGATGGCAAGGGAAGAACTCGACCAAATGGTCAAGAGGTCAACAAGAGGATTTCGAGCCTGCGAAATCCAAGGAAGGCAAGGGAAGACCTCAACCAATTGGTCAAGAGTTTACATGAGGATTTCGCACCCGCGAAATCAAAGGAAGGCAAGAGAAGACCTCGACCAAATGGTCAAGAGGTCAACAAGAGGATTTCGCACCCGCGAAAAAGGCAAGGGAAGACCTCGACCAAATGGTCAAGAGGTCAACAAGAGGATTTCACACCTGCGAAATCCGAGGAAGGTAAGGGAAGACCTCTACCAATTGGTCAAGTGGTCAACATGAGGATTTCATGCCCGCGAAATCCAAGGAAGGCAAGGGAAGACCTCGACCAAATGGTCAAGCGGAAACAAGAGGATTTCTCACCCACGAAATCCAAGGAAGGAAGGGGAAGACCTCAACCAAATGGTCAAGAGATTGTCAAGAGGATCTTAGGCCCGCGAAATCAAAGGAACGCAAGGAAAGACCTCGTCCAAATGGTCAATAGGTCAACAAGAGGATTTCGCAACCGCGAAATCCAAGGAAGGCAAGGGAAGACCTTGACCAAATGGTCAAGTGGTCAACAAGAGGATTCCGCGAAACCGAAATCCAAGGAAGGCAAGGGGGACCTCGACCAAATGGTCAAGTGGTCAACAAGAGGATTTCATGCCTGCGAAATCCAAGGAACGCAAGGGAAGACCTCGACCAAATGGTCAAGAGGTCAACATGAGGATTCCGCGCTAGCGAAATCAAAGGAAGGCTAGGGATGACCTCGCCCAATTGGTCAAGAGATCAACAAGAGGATTTTGCGCCCGCATAATCCTAGGAAGGCAAGGGAAGACCTCGACCAAATGGTCAAGCAATCAACAATCAGATTTCGTGCCCACGAAATCCATGGAAGGCAAGGGATGACCTCGACCAAATGGTCAAGAGGTCAACAGAAGGACTTCACGCCTGCGAAATCCATGGAAAGCACGGGAAGACCTCAACCAATTGGTCAAGAGGTCAACAAAAGGACTTCACGCCCGCGAAATCCATGGAAGGCAAGGGAGGACCTCGACCAAATGGTCAAGTGGTCAACAAGAGGATTTCGCGCTTGCGAAATCCAAGGAAGGGAAGGGAAGCCCTCGACCAAATGGTCAAGAGGGCAACAGGAGGATTTCGCGCCTGCGGAATCAAAAGAAGGCAAGGGAAGACCACGACCAAATGGTCTAGAGATCAACAGGAGGATTTCGTGCCTGCGAAATCCGAGGAAGGCAAAGGATGTCCTCGACCAAATGGTGAAGCGGTCAACAAGAGGATTTCGCGCCCGCGAAATCCAAGGAAGGTAGGGAAAGACCTCGACCAAATGGTTAAGAGGTCAACATGAGGATTCCGCGCCGACGAAATCCCAGGATGGCAAGGGAAGACCTCGACCAAATTGTCAAGAGGTCAACAAGAGGATTTCACTCCTGCGAAATCCAAGGAATGCATGGGAAGACCGTGACCAAATGGTCAAGAGGTCAACGAGAGGTTTTCGCGCCCGCGAAATCCAAGGAAGGCAGGGGAAGACCTCGACCAAATGGTCAAGAGGTCAACACGAGGATTCCGCACCGGCAAAATCCCAGGACGGCAAGGGAAGACCACGACCAAATGGTCAAGAGGTGAACAAAAGGATTCCGCACCTGCGAAATCCAATGAAGGCAAGGGAAGAACTCGACCAAATGGTCAAGAGGTCAACACGCGGATTCCGCACCGGCAAAATCCTAGGACGGCAAGGGAAGACCACGACCAAATGGTCAAGAGGTGAACAAATGGATTCCACGCCTGCGAAATCCAAGGAAGGCAAGGGAAGAACTCGACCAATTGGTCAAGAGGTCAACACGAGGATTCCGCGCCGGCGCAATCCCAGGAAGGCAAGGGAAGACCTCGACCAAATGATCAAGAGGTGAACAAGAGGATTCCGTGCCTGCGAAATCCAAGGAAGGCAAGGGAAGAACTCGACCAAATGGTCAAGAGGTCAACAAGAGGATTTCGCGCCCGCGAAATCCCAGGAAGGCAAGGGAAGACCTCGACCAAATGGTCAAGAGTTAACATGAGGATTTCACGCCCGTGAAATCCAAGGAAGGCAAGGGAAGACCTCGACCAAATGGTCAAGAGGTCAACAAGAGGATTTCGCGACCGCAAAATCCAAGGAAGGCAAGGGAAGACCTTGACCAAATGGTCAAGTGGTCAACAAGAAACTTTCGTGCCCACGAAATCCAAGGAAGAAAGGGAAGACCTCGACCAAGTGGTCAAGAGGTCAAAAAGAGGATTTCGCGTCCACGAAATCCAAGGAAGGCATGGGAAGACCTCGACCAAATGGTCAAGAGGACAACAAGAGGATTTGACGCCCGTGAAAACCAAGGAAGGCAAGGGAAGAACTTGACCAAATGGTCAAGAGGTCAACAAGAGGTTTTTGCGCCCGCGAAATCCATGGAAGGCAAGGAAGACCTTGACCAAATGGTCAAGAGGTCAAAAAGAGGATTTCGCAGGAGGCAAGGGAAGACCTTGACCAAATGGTCAAGAGGTCAACAAGAGGATTTCACGGGCGCCAGCGAAATCCAAGGAAGGCAAGGGAAGACCTCGACCAAATGGTCAAGAGGTCAACAAGAGGAAATCGCACCCACGAAATCCAAGGAAGGCAAGGGAAGACCTCGACCATATGGTCAAAAGGTCAACAAGAGGATTTCGCACCAAGGAAATTCAAGGATGGCATGGGAAGACCTCGACAAAATGGTCAAGAGGTCATCAAGAGGATTTCACGCCTGCGAAATCCATGGAAGGCTAGGGAGGACCTCGACCAAATGGTCAAGAGGTCAACAAGAGGATTTCGCGCTTGCGAAATCCAAGGAAGCAAGGGAAGTCCTCGACCAAATGGTCAAGATGTCAACAGGAGGATTTCGCACCTGCGGAATCAAAGGAAGGCAAGGGATGACCACGGCCAAATGGTCAAGAGGTCAAAAGGAGGATTTCGTGCCCGCGAAATCCGAGGAAGGCAAGGGAAGTCCTCGACCAAATGATCAAGCAGCCAACAATCAGATTTCGTGCCCTCGAAATCCATGGAAGGCAAGGGAAGACCTCGACCAAATGGTCAAGAGGTCAACAAAAGGACTTCACGCCTGCGAAATCCATGGAAAGCATGGGAAGACCTCAACCAATTGGTGAAGAGGTCATTAAGAAGATTTCGCGCCCGCGAAATCCAAGGAAGGCAAGGGAAGACCTTGACCAAATGGTCAAGAGGTCAACTAGAGGATTTCGCGACCGCGAAATCCAAGGAAGGCAAGGGAAGACCTCGACGAAATGGTCAAGTGGTCAACAAGAAAATTTCGCGCCCGCGAAATCCAAGGTAGGAAGGGAAGACCTCGTCCAATTGGTCAAGAGGTCAAAAAGAGGATTTCGCGCCCACGAAATCCAAGGAAGGCAAGGGAAGACCTCGACCAAATGGTCAAGAGGTCAACAAGAGGATTTGACGCCCGCGAGATCCAAGGAAGGCAAGGGAAGACCTTGACCAAATGGTTAAGAGGTCTACAAGAGGATTTCGCACCCGCGAAATCCATGGAAGGCAAGGGAGGACCTCGACCAAATGGTCAAGAGGTCAACAAGTGTATTTCGCGCCCGCGAAATCCATGGAAGGCAAGGGAAGTGCTCGACCAAATGGTCAAGAGGTCAACAGGTAGATTTCGCGCCTGCAGAATCAAAGGAAGGCAAGGGAAGACCTCGACCAACTGGTCAAGAGGTCAACAAGTGGATTTCGCGCCCGCGAAATCTGAGGAAGGCAAGGGAAGACCTCGACCAAATGGTCAAGAGGTCAGCAAGAGGATTTCGTGCCCACGAAATCCAAGGATGGCACGGGAAGACCTCGACCAAATGGTCAAGAGGTCAATAAGAGGATTTCGCGCCCGTAAAATCGAAGGAAGGCAAAGGAAGACCTCAACCAAATGGTCAAGAGGTCCACAAGAGGATTTCGCGCCCGCGAAATCCAAGGAAGGCATAGGAAGTCCTCAACCAAATGGTCAAAAGGTCAACAAGAGGATTTCGCACCCACGAAATCCAAGGAAGGCACGGGAAGACCTCGACCCACTGGTCAAGAGGTCAACAAGATGATTTCGCGGGCGCGAAATCCAATGAAAGCATGGGAAAGACCTCGACCAAATGGTCAAGAGGCCAAACAAGAGAAAAATGGACCTTGACCATCCGGTCAAAGGTCAAAGGAATAGGACCTTGATTGCCCAGTCGAAGGTCAACGCAAAGGAAAGGACCTAGACCGCCGGTCAAAGTTCAAAGAAGAGGATTTCGCACACGTGAAAATCCGAGGAAGATATAGAAGGATCTCATTCGCCTAGAGCGAGAACCCAAAAAAATAACAAATGCGATGATCCTTGGATTGTCCCCTAGGAGGGAAATTGGTTGCAAACTAGAGGGCAGAACTGTCATTCTTGCAGCTGGCTCTACGGCATGGAAGCCAGTGTTCTGAGATGTATGTGATATCCTCCTTGCTGGAGTGCTGGTCCTACTGCAGCTTTCACAAGAAGTTGGGGCATATCCGCAACCGGGCATAACTAATTGCTATAGCTGTTGTGATATTTGATATTCTACTGGGTGCTGGACAGCTCCTGCAATTTGTGCAACCACTGTAAGTTATTCTGCATGCTTCACAACCTCGAGGAGGTTTCTACAAATTCCCCATCTGGTGAACCCGAAGACTTGTGCATTCATCTTCTTGGCATTCCTTTTGCCTTTTTACAAACTGCAGAGTGCGGAGGACAGCAATGCAAGGCAGTCGTTCCGTGTTTTTGATACTTGTGCTGGATGGGGCCCACTAGATAACTGCCATATCTACTAGCCCATGTGCTGTGCGGGGGTATCCAACCGTGGTGACACCTGAGTATTGCAAATATTGATCGGCGCACTGATTGTTGAGGATCATGAGCCACTGT
>JAMKQA010003411.1:0-11701 GCA_024699735.1 Posidonia australis
AGACGCTTTCAAGGTGTGGTTGCTTGGGCCTGAAAGAGATGCTATCTAGGCTAAGCTTTGAGTTATGGCTTTCAGTTTTGGTTTTTGTGTTACTTTGGGACATAGAGCTTTGTGAGATTTTTGGAAAGATATATAATGGTTTTCTAAAAGGGTTTTGAAAAAGAGTTGCATAGTTTGCAAAGATTGTAAAAGGTTTTTCGGAGTTTTCTTTTGTTGGGGCCAAGAGACTGATGATGCGTGTTGTCAGGACCAGAGGGTGTGACGACATCCTTGGGTGGTCGAGCACGTTGCCTAAGGTGAGGCCGGAGACCAAGAGGATGAGGTAAGTGTTTATCGGACCCTAGAGGTATGAGACTCCTGGGTTGTCGTTCATGAGGTCGAGGCTTAGGTCCATGGGTCGAGGGCCAGTTGGACTCAGAGGTACGACACTCCACTTGTTCCAGTTACTGAGACCTAGGGTACTGACTGTACACAAAGACATGTGACAACAAACCAGGGGGTATGATACTTCGGTATGGCTAGGCGTGACACTCTGGTTTGTACAGGTGTTTAGACTGAGACTTGAGGACGCCATGAGAGGACGTACCCTGTGGTGAGGTCCTGTGAGAGGATAACTTTCCTGAGGAGGGTTAGCATAGTGAGGGTCCTATAGAGAGAAGGCATACCGTGATAAACAGACTCCTCCACAGGGTGGTTGTCAATGACAGTGCAGGCATCGTTGGTTGCACTTTGGTGGACTGCTTGTGGCTAGAGTCTGTTGCTTGGCACCGGGCAACACAACTTGGAGGATACGAGCCATGGCAGGCAGGCAGAGGCGATCTTTGGCAGTGCAGCGATTTCGGGGACTTTGTTCCCAACAGCTGCTTGTGGCTAGTGTTTTGTTGTGGTTTTGTAGTTTTCACCCGTGAGTGGCATTATTTTGCTTTTGCACATGGGTGGCGCTGAGTTGGTTGAGCCTGAGAGGGGCATTGAGTTGTTTGTGCAAGAGGTGGTGTAGTGGCTTTTCAAAAATGTGGGATTGTGTCAGTTTTTGAAATATGATTTGTTTGTTTGACTGGATAGAGGCTTAGTGTTGGTGTGGCACTCTCCTGTGGTTGTGTACTTGCTTTGGCAAGTGTGGCCATTACAAGTAATGCATAAAAGATTTTAAATGAGCATGCATATGATTTTAAAAGGAAAAGAGAAAGAAAGGTTTCAAAAGTATGATTTTGAGGTTTGTTGCTTGCCAGGCAATAGTGGATTGCCTTGGCTTAGTGTTACGGCATCTGGATGAGATGCCTGTGCTTGTGTGTGCCTGTAGCGTGGTCACACCTGTTTCCTCAGCGTGGTGTGCCGAGTTGTTAGGTGGGGTGTGTGCTAGGTGACCATTTGAGTGGTCACTCATGTGTGCTTTGTTTTGTGTGTTTTGACAGGTGCAGGATAGTTGTTGTTGGTTGCTAGTGCATATAGAAGGAATCATGCTGCCACACATTAGGGATCCTAGTGAGTGTTTAGTTAGTTTTAATTTCTTGTTATTTATTAGCTTTATTCTTGCTTAGTGTACTTTGACTTCATTTCATAATTAGCATAATTGTAATTGAAATAAAAGAAAAAAAATGTGTTGCTAGGTTGAGAGGTAGCACCCTAGGGGGTGGGGCGCTACAGGTGGTATCAGAGCTTAGGTCTACCTAGGAGCACTAGCCTAGGGATGTTTGGTCATGTGACCCCATAGATTTGCATGTCATGCATTCTTGCACGTTGATTTTTGTGATTTTCTTGTTTTCTGGCTTGTAGTGTTGAGGAGTGTCTTCGACTCCAGCTCTAGTTTTGGTGAAGCTAATGTATGGAGGACCACGAGGAACTTGAGAAATGACGGTCTACTTTCTTGATTGGAGATAGACGTCGACTCCTTGTTGGAGGGTTTTCCTTAGTGGCTGAATTTTGAGATCGCCAATTTGGTGGAGCTACTTTTGAGGTAGTAGTGTGGGAGCAGATTGCGAAGTGGCATTTGCTCGGGTGGAGCAGTTCGTGAGAATCCTCAACTTTGTGGAGCATGGTGGTGTGGTGCTGCCCACGAGTTTTGCGTGGATTAGGCATCGTTTTGCCGTGGTGTGGTGGTGGTTGTTTTCTGGGCAAGACTATGTGCTAGTTGGTAGGGTAGAAGCCCCTGCGGTGCATGTGGGTAGATAGTTCGTCTTGCCTAGAGGTTTTTCACGTCTATTGTGGGTGATGCTCCGTGTGTGGTGCTACGCCTACAAGGAGGCAGGGTGAGGTTGAGGAGGTGCCTTGTTCCTTTATGGGGGTTAGCACCCCACGTTTGTTGACTAGAGGACATGTTTCCCTTTAAGGGGGGTTAGCCACCACCTAGTGTTAGGTTGTTTTGTGTTTTACGTGGAGGGCAAGGTGCGGTAGTTGTCTGCCCCTTGTGTACCCTCCATGGTTGTTGCTATTGTTGTTGTTTGCTTGTTATCGTTTGTTTTGGTTGCTTGTTGTTTGTTCTTGCTCGTGGTTGTCATTTGTCGGTTGTCGTTTGTCGGTTGTCTGCGGTCGTTGTCCATCGTCTGTCTAGGTTATCAGTGTCGATGTGGCAGGATGCCTGCTGCTCCGTCCTCCTGTTGTCACATCTGGGTGAAGCATGAGGCTTCCTAGATGTGTGGTTGTTGTTGTTGTCCTTTTGGTAGATGCAGAGGAAGCTTAGAGTTTCATCCTTCCATTGTTTCTGGGTGACTTTGTGGGTCCCCAGATGTCTGATGTTTTTTCTGGGTGACCTGGTGGTTCCCGAGATATTTGTTGTGGTTTCTGGGTGACTTAGTGGGTCCCTAGATATGTTGTTGTTGATTTTGTTGACCTGGTGGGTCCCCAAATGTCTGTTGTTATTTCTAGGTGACTAGGTGGATCCCTAGGCTTGCGTTGTTATTTTGGGGTGGCTCTGATGAGTCCCCAGGTTTGTGTTGTTTCTTCCAGATAGTCTGTTGAGGATAGAGTTATCTGGGAGGTAGTGCGCATGGAGTCGCACGTCGGTGTTGCGTAGTTGTGTTGCGTAGTTGTGTTGCGCGATGTTGTTTGGGCTTGGTCATGGAGTGGCATAGCCTAGTGTGTTGCTTGTTGTGTGTTATTTGGGGTATATTGTCGGGATACCTAGTTGGCTTGGTTGGTTGTGGCTTGGATGGCTTTATGCCGTTTGGGAGGTGGATACTTATTTCTCTCGTGTTTTTCCTATGGGGTGTCCTATTGGAGATACCCAATTGTTTCCCTGTTTGTTTGTGGGCCGAATGGTGTTGCACAGTTCGATCCGTGGAGATCTCCTTCTATTGTGGTTGCTTTTGGGTTTTGGAGTTTCTACGGCGGAGACGGGGTGAGTCAAGTGGTTGGCCACCTGTCCCTTTTGGTGGCACCGTTGGTTGAGCTGGTGGGTGTGATCCCATGTATTTTCCTCTAATTAGTTGTTTCCTGGTTCTGGTGGACTAATCCCAAGGATCTAGCAGAGCATCTTCGGAAAAGTGGCACTGTGGAGTGGTTTACCAGGGAGGAGGAACAACTCTTGTTGGTTCGGACACTCTCACTGGGTGTTGCTTTAAGCTAGACTCCCGAGTGGTCCTTACCATTAATTGTTGTTGTTGTTCTGCTGAAAGTGGTGTCTCAGTGGCCAGATTTCTCTCGTACCTTGGATTGGTGGAGATTTTCCAAGGTGATGGGAGGTGTTACTGTGCAAGTGGTGTAGTGTTTGGAGTAGTTTTGACCAGGCTTTGCACTAGAGTAGTGCAGCGGAAGCATGGTGAGAGTTGGTTGCACCTGGTCAACCTGGTCTTTTGTGTGTCCCTAGAGGTGCTCAGGATGCTGTGATCATGTCGTAGGAACCCTGCATGACTCTTCGATGCGTGGAAACACACGAAGAATCCCGATATGGTCACGGTGAAGATGGTGAATTCGAAGAAGAAGGTTCAATTCAGAAACACCAAAGAAGGATGAGAAAAAAAAAGGATAAGGAAAAGGAGTCATCACCTAGTCTTTTAATAGAAAGACGAGGAAAACCAAACTAAAAGAAAACTCAAAGAAATCAATGCAAAGAAACACACGTGTGCTCTATGCTTAATGGATGAAGCTCACAAATTACTACGGGCCAGAGAAAGGGTAAGGATTCTTGTTACGCATGGGAAAGGTGTTAGGCACCCCATATGTTCGAAAAATCGGTCTTTCAAGGTTAACCACTTGCTTATGACCTAGTGTGTGTATGCTTGTCTACTTCTAATGCACATGTCTAAGATGAATGCGATAACATGTTTTAAATCTTTACGAAAATTTGGATGTAAAGATAACAATAAGAAAAGTAATCTGATGGACAATATAGACATTGAGAATGCCATTTTACTGTACACTCGTGGGCGATAGGAAAATCATGGAAAACCAGAAATGTTCAGAGAATGCCACTTAAAACTACGAAAACCGGTAAACTCGAGAAAATAGAAAAGGGGACAATAATCCGTATTTGGGTCCATATCGGCACTATCAGGCCTGTTAATGTACGCCCTTGGGCGATAAGTTCCCAACACAAATCAAAAATCGTAAAAATCATAAAAATTGGAAAATAAGGGGAGAAACTTCAAAATTGCAAAGGAAGGGCATCATACCAAAATATTATATTCCCTAGGATGAAATAGGGATTGCTAGGGAATCCAAGTAGAAATCAAGAGGTCAAAGAACGGTCCAACCAAGAAGCAATGAATCAGTTATAACTACCTGGATTCTTGGGCCCCACACTGATAATTTTCGCCAACTGATTCCATTAGCTGAAACCATCGTCTATAATTGCCTACTCCTTACGTCAATATAGATCGCCAACTCCCATTATTGTTGGGAACCGTGTGACCCGTCACTAGTCCAGTTGCTGAACTCTAATTGAATCTTGACTGGATGAAGCAAAAGGTGGAATGATTGGCTGGAGGGGCTAGAGGGATGTAAAGGAAGTCCAATTACGTGTTCAAATGATGATATGGCCTGTTGGATCCTCCACTCGATCTACCTCGCCATAGTGCTGGTTTGCTGGTTTCGGTGGAAGGCAATGAGGTTGATGGACGGGTAGCAAGGCATTGGAGGGAGATGTAGGGGCTCAGGAAGTAGAATTGATCTGAGAGGGGTCACTCTAGACGTCTAGATCCTTAAGTGACACCCTCGATCACCCCTACCACCAACCTCGTTGGTGCGAGCAGCGATCGCTCGTGGAAGACTACCAGCGAGCCTCATAGAGACTTGATGAGATTTGAGGGGTGAAGGAGGAGTGTTGGAAAGCTAGAAAAGAGAAAAAAAAGAAGACAATTCATGCAACCAAGGGGACCCGAAGCACCTCAGATCATTTCCCTATCCTCCTCACTAGATCGCACATCAGCCGACTATTGATTAAGGAGGATGAGCAATGCCTGAGCTCCAAGAGGCTCAGGGAACCAAAGATAGAAGCCAGCTAGCAGGAAGAAGCCTTCCTTGTTGAAGAAAACAAGAAGACTTCTCTTCTTGCTTCCCCCGCCATCATCCTCGACTGGACTCTGATGAGGGCCATGGTCTGGTGAACTGCGACAGTGAAAAAAGAGGGGAGTTCACCATAGCATGCCTGGGCCAACTTCGGTGGCGAAGGACCATGTCCGAGGCATGAGCATGCCACGAACGGGGATTACAAGCTCATCCCTCTCAGCTCTGATGATCATCAAAGAGGAAGAAGATGGAGAACAACTGAGACGCTACATCATGCTCGAACTGACAGGGAAGTGCTCACTAAAGCTCAGTGTGAGGCAGGAGCTTACCTAGGATGTTGAGGATCTCTAGAGGCTCCTTGAAGGCTAGAATGACGTTATCAGTGGTTGCACTCGTCGTCGAAGGCACCGATGATAGAATTGGATCACCAAGGGAAGACAGGAGCTGGAATTCTTTAGTTGGAGTGAAGGAGATCTCTCTGATGATCCCTCTGGCATGACGTAGAGACCTTTAAATAGGCAACGGGAGTAATCCAAGGCTATGGATGTGTGACGGCCGGAGACGAGTGGCGGTGATGGCTTCCAAGGACTTGATTTGGTGGATTTGTCGTTGGATTAAAGACATAATGGTCCCTAGAGGTTAAAGGAACGAGGCTAAATTCAATCCTAGCCGTCATTAGTAATAGATTAAGCCATTAAATGGCATAGGAGGCTTCTCCACTCTCTAGCACTGAAACAAGGCATTTCACCAGCTATTTTCGCCACTTACTTCCCCTAGTAATACACACTTGGAAGACACGTCACATATAACCAGCTGGAAATACTACTTGGCCCAACAAAAGCAAGTCAAACAGCCTTCGAGCCCATTAACCATCCCTTTAAGGACCAATTGGCAACCAATGGTTAAGACAAATGTTATTGTGGCATTTCTAGAAAAAAGTGAGTGAGCCTAGCAACTTCATAGGTCACATCCTCTCTCCTGGATCGATCCAAATCTACCTGTAAAATACGAGGTGTCTATAGATACATGGTGACCTTGTAGGACACCATTTTGGAGCCTTTGGGTGGAGATTTTGGTTTTCGAAGGGACTTCACCTAGGGATTTGGTAATGCTTGGACTCAAGGAAAGCAGAGTTCCTGGTGTGGCCCTAAATCCTAGTGGGATGAGACAGCCTTGTGGGGTGCAGATTTCACATAGGTCATGAGTTCTCGGTGGCACCGATGTGCTGTTGTCTGGGGTCGTTTGTGTGGTATCCTAATTTGGGGGCGAAATTCCTTTAAGGGGGTTAGGTTGTAATGACCTGGATCTAGATCAGTATTTTTGGCTAGATATTTTAATTGAGTTTTGGGTTGTTAGACGCTAAGCTCCCTGCGTTCATTGCAAAATGCAGCTTGAGCAGCGTTTTACGCCTCTAATGTGGGCTTCTAACCTTTTTGGTGTTGTATGGTAGTGATGTCATGCCGACCCTCATGGAAGTTTGTGGGTTTGACTTTAGCTGTGGAGGTTTATTTGGCATGCTCGGGTGGCTGGTCCCTGGTTGCACGAGTCACGTGGACGTAGGAGGTCGTGTGGTTTAGTTTCGTGCTGTGGTTTCTTCCTTCCTTCCTTTCTTTCTTTCTTTTCTTTTCTTTTTCTTTTTCTTTTCGGGCCATCGCCATCGTGAGGAGGAGAAGAGGAGGTGGTTCAGCGAAAGAGGAAGAGGAAGAAGGCCGACCGTTTGTCAAGGTACACACCCCTTGTAGGAATTCCTTCTTGTTCAATTCAATGCATAAGGGCATGTTAGTGTGGAATGAATGTGTTTAGATGTTTGGAGAATTTTTGAAGATTTTATGGAGTTTGTTTGGAATTTTCAATGGTTCTGTAGGTTTTTGGATGAATAGTGTTTTCGATCTTTTTTCTTGAATTTCTCGAGCCACAGAAATCATATTCTTGTGTTTTCTGGTTCGGACTATCGAGCTGAATGAGTTCTTTTGTTTGATACGTAGAATGTGATTTTTGGTGACTCATATGATTTTTAGTTCCAAAAATTTCATTGTAGTTTATACTATTCATTCGAAGGATTTTTCAGTGATTTCTCAAGCTGTGGTACTTAGAATTAGATGATTCCTATTCCATTGTGTTGTTGGCATGTTTTTCTTCAATTTGATATCTTATTTGTTGAATTTAGTTGAGTGAAGACCAAGATAGGGCATGGAGAAGGAATCGACAACCATGGGTTTAGAGCTCTGTGCTCTGACCCTGGAAAACTAGTAGAGGCGCACCTCCCTGGCGCACTAGGGAGGTGCACCTCCCTAGCGCCAGGTGCAATTTTGCCTTGGTAGGTTGCTTTCCTTGTTAGGTGTTAATGCTGCCCAGAATACCATGTACATGTATAACCCTGTTAAATGGAGGTCTAATGATAAGGGTAAGTTGGTGATCCGTAATTGGCTAGGATAATCACTAGAAAAAGATATTTAATGGTTTTCTACAAGGATTTTGAAAAAGAGTTGCATAGTTTGCAAAGATTTTATAAGGTTTTTTGGAGTTTTCTGTTGCTAGGGCCGAGAGACCCACTATGCGTGTTGTTAGAACCAGAGGGTGCGACGACATCCTTGGGTGATCGAGCACGTTGCCTAGGGTAAGGCTAGAGACCAAGAGGCTAAGGTAAGTATCTGTCGCATCTTGGAGGTATGAGATTCCTGGGTTGTCGTTCACGAGACAAAGACTAAGATCCGTGGGTCGAGGGACGACTGGACTCGTAGTGTCACGCCCCACATTTTCCACAATAATTTAAAACAAATTAAATTATGGGAAAATCAAAGCCGAACAGTAAATATGTAACTACCAACAACCTGTGTGTGTGGCTAGGAGACCTCAGACTATATGCATTACACTAACCCCTTGCATGCCTACACCTGTAAACCAAAACACGAGGAAAAACGTATGAGTGACAAAAGTCACCCAGTACACACCCCAAAGAAAACTACAACAGGCCCACACCGGCCAAAACTACAACAGGGGCTCTACTAGGCCAAAGCCACAAGCAAAGGCTTTCAATGGCTAAAACCACACACAGTGAGTCGGAAAGCCCGACACTAGGCAATCTAACTCTGGCCACACGTAGTCTGCTGAGGAGCGACCATAGGGTTCTGCACTGCCACGGTGATGACCACCCTGTGAAGGAGCGTTCACCGTCCCGCGATTCTCCCTCTAAGGAGAACCCTCAAAAGCCAACCCCTCCCTGGGAAGGCTGTCCTGTCTCTCAGGATGCTACCAGCTACGGGGCACGTGTCCGACCCACACTGGCCACCATAGGGTACGCCTCCTCATAGCATCCTCCACATACAGTGCTCAGGAGGAAGTGTCATACCTCCACACCTGACGACACCTGAGCATTAGTGCTCACAGTCACAGTAGGAGTATCATACTTCCCTGTCATGCCACAAGACACCTCAACCCACGGACTACAACCCTAGCTTCAAGACGACAGTCAAGGAGTCTCATACCTCCAGGACACGACGCCCCTCAGCCTCAGGTATCTCGGCCCCTGAACTCAACCAAGGAGTCGTGCCCGACCACCCGAGAATGTCGTCACATTCCTTGGTCCCGACAACACAGTCCCACACTATCTCGGCCCGCACATAGAAAACTAAGAAAACATTTTCCAAAACAGGCCAACATTTCTTTGAAATCCATTTTCCAAAACCATTTTCATATTTATGAAAATTCTTCCAAAATCTCGGCAAAATAGCACATTCGGTGTCCCGAGGGACTAGCATTGACGGCCCACAATCCCATTTAACAAGGACAATACACACCAATCCGGCAAAACATCGGGAATCTACATTAAAACACATTCCCCACAAATCTAGGAAAACACCCAAAATACCCTGCCAGACTCGAGCAAGTGGCCCTTGCGTCTGGCCCGAGCCCTTGCCACTTTTGTTTGAACACCAACAGAACCTGGACCAGGGCAAGAACCGCTGCCGAACCCATGCATGTGGCCTACACAATCGGCTTGTGCCCCCAGTATTCTCTCAGAATTCAGATAGCCAGCAGCAGAGCAATCAGAAATCGCCCAGGGTGGGAGCTCCGATCGGACCTTCTAAACAACCACCAAAAAACTCAAGTAAAACGTATGTGGTAGATCCTTGAGTCTACTCCAAAACCCAATGAACAAAACCAAAATCCATTCAACAAGCATAAAGATACAAAATCGGAAAGGCAAAAGGGTCAAAATGAACCAAATCACACCAACCGCCATAAATGCCCATAAAATCCACAATAAATTCCCAAAAATTCTAAAAACAATAAATTTAGCCTAGATTACATGCATCCTAGGCATTTATACCATTTTACATGATTTCTACACATTAAAAATGGGATACGCACCTAAAATGACCTCTGGCAACCACCAGCGAAATTCGGCAAGCTCCGGTAGCCCCGCACGTCCTCTGACACTCCATGGCCCCAAGGGCGTTACTCCGGAGCGTCCCGCACCGGCACTAGCCGTCGCGAGCCACTATTTCTCATCTCCCACTCTTGGCTCTCTCTCTGATCACCCGCACCCACTCGCAGACAGAAGGAGGAGTGAAGAGGAAGAAGGAGAAAATGGAGAAGGAGTGAAGGGGGAAAGGGAAAAGAAGGGGAAGGGAAGGGGAAGGGAAGGGGAATGGCTCGGCTGGGTTCCGGTGGTCAGGGAGAGCTCGCCCCACACACAAGTTAAAATACGTGAGGGAGGAGGTCGTCGTGCACCTGCTCGCCAATCTCAGGCACGCGCACACCTACCAATCCTCGGCCACCCACCAGCCTCGCCACACACCGACCAACCGCCATCTCCAAGGCACGAACCAACTACTCCCCGCACCAACCACCAGCTACAGCCAACGGCCCATGAGCACGGGCCCCAAGTGGACCACACACCTAGGTCCCACACGCATAGTGCCACAATGCACAGTGCCAACCACGCACAGGGACACGCGAATAGAAGCCAGCCCATGAGGCCCAAATCCAAAAACACAAAACCACACAACGGGCCTCGGAACAGTAACACCCGTCCAAAAATAAAATTCATAAAATGTAAATAATTACAAAATAAATTTTACGGGTGTTACACGGAGGTATGACACTCTACTTGTTCTGGGTACCAAGACCCAGGGTACTGACTGTACACAGACATGTGACAGTAAACCAGGGGGTATGAGACGTCTATGTGGTTGGGCGTGACACCTTGGTTTGTACGAGTGCCTAGACTGAGACTTGAGGACGTCGTGAGAGGGCGTAACCTATGGTGAGGTCCTGTAAGAGGATGGCTTTCCCGAGGAGGGTTAGCATAGTGAGGGTCTTGCAGAGAGCCGAGACACTGTGACGGACAGACTCCTCCACAGGGTGGTTGTCTATGGTAGTGTAGACACCATTGGTCGTGTTTCGATGGACTACTTGTTGTAAGAGTTGGTTGCTTGGCACCGGAAAACACGACTTGCAGGCTATAGGCCATGACGAGCTGGCTACGGTGGTCTGTGGAAGTGTGGCGGTTTCAAGGACTTTGTTCCCAACAATTGATTGTGGCTAGTGTTTTGTTGTGGCTTTCGCCCATGACTGGCATTGTTTTGCTTTCATTCGTGGGTGGTGCTGAGTTGGTTGAGCCCGAGAGGGGTATTGAGTTGTGTGTGCCAGAGGCGATGCAATGGTTTTTCAAAAATCTAGGATTGTGCTAGTTTTTGAAATATGATTTGTTTGTTTGACTGGGTAGAGGCTCAATGTTAGTGTGGCACTCTTTTGTGGTTGTGTACTTGTTTTGGTAAGTGTGACCATTTCAAGTAATGCATAAAAGATTGTAAAAGAGCATGCATATGATTTTAAAAGGAAAAGAGAAAGAAAGGTTTCAAAATCATGCTTTTGAAACCTTTCTTTCTCTTGAGGTTTGTTGCTTGCCAGTCAATAGTGGATTGCCTTGGCTTAGTGTTGTGGCATCTGGATGAGATGCCTGTGTTTGTGTGTGCCTGTGGCATGGTTACACCTATTTCCTTAGTGTGGTATGCCGAGTTGTTAGGTGGGGTGTGTGTTGGGTAGCCATTTGAGTGGTCACTTACATGTGTTTTGTTTTGTGTATTTTGGCAAGTGCAAGATAGTTACAATTTGTTGCTAGTGCATATAGAACGAGTCACGCTACCACACATCAAGGATCCTAGCGACTGTTTAGTTAGTTTCAATTTCTTGTTATTTATTAGCTTTATTCTTGCTGAGTGTACATAGACTTCGTTTCATAATTAGCATAATT
>JAMKQA010003412.1:0-17486 GCA_024699735.1 Posidonia australis
TCCTCCACACGATGCTCAAGAGGGAGTGTCATACCTCTGCACCTGATGACACCCGAGCCTCAGTGCTCACAGTGACAGTAGGAGTATCATACCTCCCCATTATGCCACAAAACACCTCAACCCGCAGACCACAACCTCAGCTTCGAGACGACAGTTAGGAAGTCTCATACCTCCATGACCCAATAACCCTTAGCCTCAGGTATCTAGGCCCCCGACCTCAACTAGGGAGACACACCCAACCACCTGAGAATGTCGTCACATCTCCTAGTCTTGATGACATAGTCCTACAGTGTCTCGGTCTACACATAGAAAACCAGGAAAAACCATTTTCCAAAATGGGCCAACTCATCTCTTTTGAAAACCATTTTCAAAATCATTTTATATCTTTAAAAACTCTTTCAAAACCTCAACAAAATGACACATCAGGTGACCCATGAGACAACCATTGATGGCCCACGATCCCATCTCAAATGGGTAAACAAATCAATTCGGGAAACCACTGCATTCAAAATACATTTTACAAAAATCCAAGAAATACCTTCAAAAATGCCCTCCCAGATCCACGCATGTGGACCACGCGTTTGGCCTGCGCCCCTGGAACTTTCATCTGAACGCTAACAGGACTTGGACCAGGGGCTGGAGCCGCTGCAGACTCACACATGTGGCCCGTGCAATAGGCCCGGGCCCCTAGTTTTCTGTTAGAATTCAAGCAGCCAGCAGTAGGGCACCTAAAAATTGCCTAAAGTGGGAACCTAGGGCGGACCCACCAAACAACCACCAAAAATTCCAAATAAAACTTATGTGGTAGACACTCGAGTCTACTCCAAATTCCAATAAACAAAACCGAAATCCATTCATCACACAACAAGATATAAAGTCGCAAGCATAAAGGAGTCAAAAAGGAGCCAAATCTCAACAACTACCATAAATACCCATAAATTCTACAATAAATTCCCAAAAATTCCGAAATAATAAATTTAGCCTAGATTATATGCATCCTATGCAATTCTACCATTTTACATGATTTCTACACATTAAAATGGGGATATGTACCTGAAATGAGCTTCGATGACCCAACGCGTCCTTCGACCAACCTCTAGCCACCACCAGTGACTACGACGTCCACGGGAGCTACCTTGACCTCCGAAGCACCCGCCACGTCGACGACGAGCTCCACGGAGCCTCCACGTCTCTCACACACACACTCTCTCTCATCGACACATGAAACAAAGGGGGGAGAACGACTGAGATGGGTGGGGAAAGAAGTGGGTGAGGGAAGGAGAGGGGTGAGGAGGAAGGGAAGGAGAGGTGGGGGAAGGAGAGTGTGCGCCCGAGGAGGAGTAGAAGAAAGAAGAAGGAGACGGATGGCGGGCGACGGAGCACGACGCGAGCGGCTTATAAAGCCCTGCGCACGTGGTAGTTAGACGCGTACTCACCTGCGCGTTCCAGCCATTGGCACCCCGTACTAGCTCACCGGCCACACTGCCCAACCACTAGCCACAACAACCAGCCCACAACGTGGGCCCCATGTGAACCCACACATGGGCGCACAAGCACAGTGCTACAATGCATAGTGCCAACCACACATACGAACATACAATTAGAAGCCTGCCCATGAGGCCCAAGCCTAAAATCACAAAATACACAAACGGGTCTCGGAACAGTAACACCTGTCCAGGAATAAATTCAATAAAATAAAAATAATTACAAAATAAATTTTACAGGTGTTACATTCTAACCACCTTAAAAGAAGATTTCACCCACGAAATCACTAGTAGGCGACAAGATACATGTATTGGGCTAGGATGGCTTCCTCACATTTCCATGTGGCGTCCTTGACTCCATGATGCCGCCACTGCACCAAGACCATCGGAATCACCTTATTCCGCAACACCTGCTCCTTACGGTCAACAATCTGGACGACATCCTCCATAAAGGACAGATCTTCCTAGAGCCCCTTTGGTTGAACTGGGATCACATGAGAAATGTTAGCTAGACACTTCCTCAACATGGAGACATCGAATACGTCGTGCACAGACGACATCTTTGGTGATAGATTCAACCGATAAGTAACCTCACTGATCCTTTAGGTGATCTGCTACGGGCCAATATAGCAAGGACTCTACTTCCCATACTTCCCAAACTCATGACACCCTTGGTGGGCGACACCTTCAGAAGCACATAGTCTCCCATCAGAAATTCCAGCGGTCTCCGCCTCTCGCCGGCATAACTCTTCTATCGACTCTGTGTAGCCAACAGTGTGCTACAGATCAAATCAACCTTGTTTGGATACAACTGCACAAGCTTAGGACTAATCAACTGACGCTCGCCACATCGCTCCAACAAATTGACGATCTGCATGGCCTACCATACAAAGCTTCGTACGACGCCATCTTGATGCTCGAGTGATAACTGTTATTGTTGGCGAACTCAATCAGTGGCAAATAGTCCTCCAAACTCCCTTCAAAGTCTAACGCACATGCTTTAAGCATATCCTTTATCGTCTGGATAGTCCTCTTTGTCTGACCATCTGACTAGGGATGAAACGTTGTGCTGTAATTGAGCACTGTGCCAAAGGCCTCCTACAGAGTTCTTCAAAACTTTGAAGTGAACCTCGTGTCTCTATTCGACACGATGGACACCGAAACACCATGCAGCTGAATCACCTTGGAAACATATAGCTCTGCCAGACGTTGCATCAGAAGCTTCACCTGAAAGGCCAAGAAGTGAGCAGACTTGGTTAGCCGATCTAGGATCACCCACATGGTATCGTTGTTCCTCTACGTACGCAGCAAACCGGTCACGAAGTTCATGGAGATGTACTCCCACTTCTACACAAGAATATCCAACGACTGTAAGGTTCCTCCAGGTCTCTGGTGCTCTGCGTTGACCAACTGATAGGTTGTACACCTTGCCACATGGTCAGCAATATCCCTTTTCATGCTAGGCCACCAAAAGTTTTGCCTCAGGTCTTGGTATATTTTCGTACTCTTAGGGTGACTAGTGTATCTAGACCGATGCACTTCATCCACAACCTTTGCCTGGCTTCCTCATGCTAGCGTACATACAGACACATATCATATCTCAACTCTCCATATGCCCCAACAAAGAAATGAGGCTCTCCACCAGCCTCTAGCTTCTCAAACACAGCCTGAACAAACGAATTCAACTACTAACAGGTGACAATAAACTCTATCAGCTTCGGACGAATGGACAGGTTGGCCACCCGAGCACTAACCGTCCCCCAAGTTAGTTGCTTTGGCCTGCAACTCACCAGGTCCTCCAGCATGGTCCACTCCTTGACCATCGGCTCGCTAATACGTGTGTACGCCGACTCAGGAGATCGGCGACTACGTTGTCCTTGCCAGGGTGGAAGGACAAGTTGAAATCATAATCCTTCAGATACTCCACCCACCGGTGCTGCCTTAGGCTGAGGTCCCTCTGCATGAAGATATACTTCAAGCTCTCGTGATCGGTGAAGACCTCAAACTGCTCTCCATACAGATAGTGTCGCCAAAGCTTGAGAGCAAACACTATGGCAGCCATCTCCAAATCGTGGGTCGGGTAGTTCTTCTCATGATCCTTCAGCTGGCGCGAAGCATATGTGATGACATTGCCATGCTGCATTAGAACACACCCCAACCAAACACCACTGGCGTCACTATACATACTGAAGCCACCACTTCCAGAAGGTAGAGTCAACATAGGGGCAGAAACTAGACAAGACTTCAACTCTTGGAAACTTGCCTTACAGTTCTGGTCCCAACAAAATGGAACTCCCTTCCTGGTCAACTCTGTCAAAGGTGCAGCTATGGAAGAGTTTCCCTAATGAACCTCCTATAATAGCTTGTCAGACCCAAGAAACTCCTGATCTTCGTCACAGTCCTAGGTCACTCCCAACTGCTCACCGCCTTGACCTTGGTTGGATCCACTCTAATGCTTTCTCCAGAAATCAAATGGCCAAGGAACATGACTTTGCTTAGTCAGAACTCACACTTAGAGAATTTGACGTACAACTGATGACGCCTCAGAGTATCCAAAATCGCTCTCAAATGCAAGGTGTGAGTCTCTACATCAGGGGAGTAAACTAGCACGTCATCCACAAAAACCACAACGAACTAGTCCAGAAAAGGGTTGAAAATCTTGTTCATCAGATCCATAAATGCAGTTGATGATGCCTTAGAGTATCCAAAACCGCTCTCAGATGCAAGGTGTGAGTCTCTACATCAGGGGAGTAAACTAGCACATCATCTACAAAAATCACAACGAACTGGTCCAGAAAAGGGCTGAAAATCCTGTTCATCAGATTCATAAATGCAGTTGGTCAAGCTGAAAGGCATGACCATGAACTCGTAATGCCCGTACCGCGTTCAGAAAGCAGTCTTCAGAATATTTGAGTCTTGTATCCTCAACTGGTGATATGCTGATCTTAGATCAATCTTCGAGAACATGGATGCAGACTGCAACTGGTCGAACAGCTTATCAATGTGGGGCAAGGGATACTTGTTCTTCATCGTGATCTGGTTCAGCATCTGATAATCTACACATAGCCAGAGCGAACCATCATTCTTACGGACGAACAAGATAGGTGCTTCCCACGGAGACACACTCGGCTTGATGAACCCCTTGTCTAGCAACTCCTGCAACTGAGTCTTGAGCTCTCGCAACTCCACTGACGCCATGTGATAGGGAGGTTTCGACACAACACCAGAATCGGGGATCAGATCGATCGAGAGCTCTACTTCCTTGTGAGCTAGCATACTAGGAAAATCGTTAGGAAAAACGTCGAGATATTCACACACCACAAAGATGTTGTGAATACCCAACTCAAGAGAAGTAGAGGTAACTATACTGGCTAAATACCCCATGCAACCCTTCACCAAAGACTTATAAGTCTTCATAGTTGAAACAATAAGCTTAGACTCACCTTGACACCCACCTTGTACAAAGAAAGATCCATCCTTAGGATACCCAAAATAAACTCTCCTTCGAGCACAGTCGATCAAAGCAGACTACTGTGCCAATCAATTCATGCCGAGTATCATATCGTACTCCTGCATGTTCATCACAATCAGGCGAGCGTCGAACTCTCTATCGTTCAACGTCAAGTCCGCAAATACCTTCATGCCAAATTGTACTCCCCCAACGACGTTACCATGCTGAGATGAAAGGCCAATCTAGCTGGTCTCTCTCCTAACTCTACTGTGAAAGACTTAGAGACAAAGGAGAAAAAACTCCCTAAGTCAAACAACACTTTGGCCATCCAGCCAGCCACAATAAAAGAACTTAATGGCCAAGTAAAACAACACCACCACATCCATACAATCAGGCAGATGTCCAGATTACAAAGGATATTACAACAATCATAGAGGGTTACAAAACCAACTAATCACCTTTACCCTCAACTACATCTCCTGAAGTTCCAGTGCATGGAGCTGCAATGGTAAACACCCGTCCCTCAATTGGCTGCTACGGTGTGCTTTTTGCCTTTTTAGGCGGTTCTGGACAGGATCTCTGAACATGTTCCATCTTTCTATAGTTGTAGCACACCACCGAGGTTGGAGACTACTGAGGATGAGGGCAAAATGCAGCAATGTGGCTCACCTGACCAAAGTTGGAGCACTGGTTCCCACTTGGAGTACTGGACCCTGTCTAACTGATGCCAGCTCCGTTACCCCCAGCAAAACTCTATTGCTTGCAGAGGAAACACTAGACCTCCCCTTCTGCTTCTTCTCAGGACTACTTGAAGTACTAGCACTTGAAGGACCGGAGAAAGAGAACCTAGAGGTAAAAGAAGACATACCCTTCTCTTTGGGAACTCTCCAGATACTTTTGATGCTCTACCTCGAAACGATAAGCCATCCCAACCATGTCCTCCACAGTCTGACACCGACAGCCCATCACCTTCACTTGTAGTCTTTCAAGCCGTCTAGAAACCTCTACGCCTGCTCCTTCTCAGACTCATAGGCAGAAGTAAAACGTTCCAACCAGGCGAACTCAGTCTCATACTCGAGCACTGACATCGTGCCCTACTCCAGACTCTGAAAATCTCAGCGAAGCTGGTCCTTCACATGAGCGGGGAAATACTTATAATAGAAGGCCGCCTTGAAATCCTTCCACTAGATGCTAATAGTGGCTGAGTTTGGGAACTTCAGCCACCTCACAGACTTCCACCACCTATTTGCCTCACCATCTAGCAAATAAGTCGCCAGTCGCACCCAATGCTCCTCTGGGCACACCATGCTCTCCAGCATCTTCACCACCTTCTCCAGCCAAGCCTTTCTCTCCTCAGCATTGACCTTGCCCTTAAACGACGGCGGACGAAGCTTCGTAAACTAGTTCAGCCACAGGTCACCCAACGGCTCACTAGCACTGCTCTTACTAAAAGCATGGGAGATCTCGTGCGTCAAACTCCTTAGTTCAGCACAAATCGCCTTCCATCCGTCCACATCCTCTTTGGGCTTAGATTCCTCGATAGGGGCTTTACCCTTACAACCACAAGGAGGCATCCTGCAATGAGAAAGGCAAAACACCTGCACCATAGACAAAGCAACAATTAGAAAACCATGAAGAAAACCAGGTGCAAACTCTACCATGCATGCAAAACCTATGGAGTCTCAAGATCGGACACCTTAGGCTAGTGCAACCTAGTGAACCTAGAGCTCTGATACCAGATCTGTCGCGTCCCAAATTTTCATAATAATTTAAAGTAAATTAAATTATAGGAAATTAAAAGCTAAACAGAAAATATCAACTACTAAGAACCTATGTGTGCGGCTACGAGACTATGGACTATATGTACTATGCTAAAACCCACTACATGTCTGCACTTGCAACTCAAAAACTACAGAACAAGCATGAGTGACAGGAGTCACCCAGCACGCACCCCATAAAACGAGAAAACAAAACTATATTAATTTTCCTTTTAAACTCATTTCGCAATCATTTTCTCTAAAATCCCACAAACTAGGCCCACATTGGCCAAAACAACAACTAGGGCTCTACCAGCCCAAAACCACAAACGAGGCCTTCAATAGCCAAAACAACACATAGTGAGTCAAGAAACCCAGCGCCAGGCAACCAACTCTGGCCACAAGCAGCCACTGAGGTGCACTGCACTACCATGGTGTGCCACCTTGTGTAGGAGCCAACCACCGTCCCGCGATCCTCCCACCTAGAGAATCCTCACAGAGCCAACCCCCACTAGGGAAGGCAATCTTGTCTCTTAGGATGCTACCAGCTACGGGGCACGTGTCCCACCAGCACGGGCCACCACAGGGTACGCTTCCTCGCGGCATTCTCCACACGGTGCTTAGGAGGGAGTGTCATACCTCTGCACCTAACGACACCTGAGCCTTAATGCTCACAACGACAGTAGGAGTATCATGCCTCCCTGTCATGCTACAAGACACCTCAACCTTAGTCTCGAGACGATAGTCAGGGAGTCTCATACCTCTAAGACCTGATGACCCTCAGCCTCAGGTATCTCAGCCCCCGACCTCAACCAGGGAGACATGCCCGACCACCCGAGAATGTCGTCACGTTCCCTGGTCTCGACGACACAGTCCCACAGTATCTCGGTCTGTACATAGAAAACCAGGAAAAATCATTTTACAAAATGGATCAACTCATCTCTTTTGAAAACTATTTTCAAAATCATTTTATATCTTTGGAAACTCTTTCAAAATCTCAGTAAAATGGCACATCAGGTGTCCCATGAGACCACCACTGATGGCCCACGATCCCATCTGAAATGGATAAATAAACCAATTTGGGAAACCACTGCATTCAAAATACATTTAACAAAAAACCAAGAAATACCTTCAAAAATGACTTGCCAGACGTGTGCATGTGGACCACGCATTTGGCCCGTGCCCCTGGCACTTTCGTCTGAACACTAACAGAACTCAGACCAGGGGCTAGAGCTACTGTCGGACCCACACATGTGGTCTACGCAATCGGCCCGAGTCCCTAGTTTTCTGTCAGAATTCAAACAGTCTGCAGTAGGGCACCCAAAAATCGCTTGAAGTGGGAACCAAGGGCGGACCCACCAAACAACCACCAAAAATTCCAAATAAAACTTATGTGGTAGACACTCAAGTCTGCTCCAAATTCCAATAAACAAAACCGAAATCCATTCATCACACAACAAGATATAAATTCGCAAGCATAAAGGAGTCAAAAGGACCCAAATCTCAACAACTACCATATATACCCATAAATTCTACAATAAATTTCCAAAAATTCTGAAACAATAAATTTAGCCTAGATTATATGCATCCTATGCAATTCTACCATTTTACATGATTTCTACACATTAAAATGGGGATATGTACCTGAAATGAGCTTCGACGACCCAACGCGTCCTTTGGCCAACCTCTGGCCACCACCAATGATCACGATGTCCATAGGAGCTTCCTTGACCTTTAGAGCACCAACCACGCCAACGACGAGCCCCACAGAGCCTCCGTCTCTCTCACTCTCTCTCTCGTTGGCACACGAAATAGAGGGGGGAGAACGAGAGAGATGGGTGGGGAATGAAGGGGGTGGGGGAAGGAGAGGGGTGAGGAGGAAGGGAAGGAGAGGTGTGCACCCGAGGAGGAGGAGAAGAAAGAAAAAGGAGATGAACGACGAGCTTCAATTAAATTCTTTGATTTTATGATTCAAGGTTTAATTAATTAGCTTCAAATTTGGATTTTAATTATTTTAGGGGGTTTTTAGGGTTTTGGATTTTAATTAGAATTTTTGGTTTAAATTAGGTTTTTTTGGGTTTTAATTAAGGTTTTTTAGTTTAATTAGGGTTTTTGTGTTTTAATTAGAATTTTGAGTTTAATTTAAGGTTTTTAGATTTTAATAAGGGTTTTTAGTTTAATTAAGGTTTTTTTGATTTTAACTGAAGTTTTGGGTTTAAATTAGGGTTTTAAACTTAATTAAGTGACTTTAGGGTTTTTTAGGGTTTTGAGTTTAATTTAGGTTTTTCCCTTGAATTTATGTGGATTAAAGTGGTTTAAATGGATTTTATTTGATTTTGACTTTAATTAGGGTTTTCACTTGATTAATTAGGATTTTAAGCGGATTTAGGTGGATTTTATTTAATTTTGGCCTTAATTAGGGTTTTCACTTGATTAATTAGGATTTTAAGTAGATTTTATCTGATTTTGGTTTTAATTAGGATTTTCACTTGATTAATTAGGATTTTAAATGTTTTAAATGAATTTTATTTGGTTTTGATTCTTAATTACTGGTTTTTGCTTTGATTAGGTTTGAGTGGGTTTGTGTGGGCTTAAGTGTGCTTGAGGATTTAGGGTTTTGGTTGAGTTAGGGTTTAGGAGTGGTAGTTGCAACCAGAGCATCTTCTAGAGGAGCTTGTTGCTAAGTGACTACAAAATCGGGAAGTCTACAACTACTATGCTGGAAGTGCGATCCTACATTATGTTTTCTTAGAGTTGTCTGGATACTCTGGTTGGAGACTCTGGTCTAGATGTTCTATTCAATGAGTAGTGAGTCTCTGCCTTGTGAAGCACTTGATGTGCAAGTCCTAACCAAAGAGCAGCTGACATATCCCTAGTGGACGGAGTGGAATTCCGAATGGCTGTATCAGATTGTGAGCTCAGACAGAGGGCAGATTACGAGATACCAGGACAAAACAAATGTCTTTGGTATCGAGTTGAGCTATCGAACGATGCAGTGGTTAGGATGTGACTACAAGTCATTTTGGAGCACTAGAAGATGAGGCTGATGCTGAGTGGAGTAGCGGATAATGCTTGCTTGACAACAGACGTGTTTTGGTTTGCTGCTTGTTTAACCGTTGTGTTTTGACTACTTCGTTTTGGGTTGTGCTATCGTTGGGCATTCCCTAGGTAATGGTAGTGGAACTTGGCTGACTGTGGAAAGATTGTTGTCAATGTTGTTGATTCTGCAAGTTTGTGTAGTCTGTGCACTATCCAGTGCCCCTGTTATATGTATTTTCTAACAAGAAATCAATTGGGATGCCCTTGGTTGGAGATGCTCAGTGAAGGCCTGTAATGCGATGGAGCATGCAAGCAGAGAGGCTGTAGCCAGCAAGGCAATGATGATGATGGATTTTATTGTTGTGTGGAGGTATGCTTGATGGATGATTAGAGATAATTAGTGCTGTTGGAGCAAATATGAAGCTTTATTGATTAGATGCTAATTTTGTTGTTCTTTTTGTTGTGTTTGTTTATTTGTCTGCCCTCAGTTAGACTGGGAAGCTTCATGCCTGTTGGAGGAGGCAGGCGCCTTCGACTCAGTTGGCTCTACAGAGATTCATAGGTTGTGGGTGACTCTCATGGGGTGAGTGATGGCGTCCAAGTTGTGTAGAGTGGCATGATGGACTAAGCTCCATGCCGAACTCCTTAGGGTCTTGCACCTACTCTTTTGAGTTCACTGATTTTCTTTTCTCTGTCATAAACGCATGGCATCACTCTATCCCTGACTTGGAGGTAATAGGTACTTGGTCTAGGTTGGAGGCTTTTATTACAAGAAAGGGGGCTAGTCCTTCGAAAGTGTGGGCTTTCCCAGGCACATGCTTCGTCTCCTCTCCAAAATACGGTAAGGATACAGCTATGCTGCATGCCTTTTACTCTTGGGCTGACTTCTGTCTTCACCTTCTATCTTCTTATTTTCTTTATGCCCATGCAGATGTATTCTTCTTTTCTTGCTCATTCGCTCAGCCACCTTAGCATTTTATCTCCTTCTTGGAAATGCAGGAACCTTACGAAGTTTGGACACTTTGTTCGACTTTGACGGATGGTGGCTTCCTCACTTACTTGGTCATCTAAGTAGTGCCAACTAAGGAAGGGCAGTCCGATCCGATACAGGCTAGCTTTCCTATTTTTGTCATCGGACAGATGATTATGATGCAAAGTGTCTTTCTTGTTTTAGATTTTTCAAATTTTGTTTTGGGTTTTGACTTTCTATTTTTTTTTGTGCTTTTCAGATTTTTGATTTTTTTTTTGTGTTTTTTAGATTTTTGATTTTTTTGTATTTTGATGCTTGATGATGATGCAAGAGGAAATAGCAATGAAAACAGAGGAAAATGATACGATGAAGGCCCCCGCTGCTTACTATTATGCTGTTGATTGTGCTTAGGGAATCACTGTTTATTTTGACTGCACAGTTGCAACTGCTGGAAAGCCATAACCGTTGAGGCTGATGATAGCTTTGACTACTGTTAAGGTCCAAAGTATCTGTACATGCAAAGTCAAGTTGATGTGTGGCAAACTAGCAAACCTTGGGCTAGGCCCCTGGTGGAGGAACGGGAACAGAAATGGCGCATGCGAGTGTCACTAGACAAAGCTGAGAAACAATGGGAGAGGGATTTGAGCTGATATGATCAGATGGGTCCCTCAAGAAAGAACTGGGAGAAAGGAGGAAGACCCCTGAAGTTTCAACATCCTCGGTGCTTGCTGGCTTAAGTGAGGAGACACTGGCTATGCTAGGGTGTGAGGGTGCTTATGCTGGTGTGAATGCTACCTCCTGTGTGTTGATGACACTAGTCCTATTGTTGATCAAATCCTGGACAACATTTCGAAGAGTGTGGCAACTATTCGTCGAGTGTCCACTGGCTTAATGAAACTGGCAGAACTGGTTCGCCTGATACCACTCTGGCAAAGGGTCTGGTAGTGAGCGAACCTCCAGTAGCTGTAGGAATGACACAACTTTCGGAAAGACGTTGTCTAAGGACTCAGGTGGTAACGTGAAGTCTCCCTCCTTGCGGCATGGTCATCTTTGCCTTCATTGGCGCCCTTGTTGAGCTAGTGCAACATGATGCACTGACGCGACGATGGAGTGTGTGTATGCAATGTGTGTGGAGCTAGGTGGAAGTGCAGACTGATCCAGGTTTGGCTGGCTCATTGCCTCAGTGGGCACAAGAGAAGATTTGATGTATGTGACGGTAGGCTTCATGGTGTAGCTGGTGCCGGAGCCCTTGTTGCTGTTGCTACTCTTGTTGTTGATGTTGTTACTACCGGAGTCAGCTTGCCAGGTGAATGCAGTGAGCATGGGGAAATTCCCACTTTGCAGTGAGATTTGCACACAACCATCGGCCCGAATTAGCAATGCAAAGGTGGTGATGGGTTGTATGCTAAGCAGAGCCCCTATCACTGGTTGGGCCCCTTTGACAATGATTTCAATAGAATCCTCTTTAAAGGGCCTACCCTTGACTCGGGAAGCAAGTGTACGCCAACGACCGACGTACTCCCCGAATGGCTCGTGGGGCTTCTACCGGATTGCGACAAGATCTTCGTGCTTTGTGATTTAGTCGAGGTTGAAGGAGTACTGTTCTAGGAATGCCTTAGAGAAGTCATTCTGAGTCGTGATGGTCGCCATGTTAAGGGATGTGAACCATCTAAGCACTAGCCCTGTCAGACTCTTCTGGAATAGGTAGATCAATAGTCTCTCGTCGCCCTGAAGCTACATGAGGTCTTTGCAATACACCTTCAGATGGGATATTAGGTAGCCACTACTGTTGTATTTTTTGAATTCCTAGATGTGGATGTTTGGAGGGAGTATCGCCTCTGTAAAGTAGCAGAGGTCCCAAAAATGTTAGGACTGGCTGATTTGGAATTCAAGAAAGGAGGGCGTCTGAAGTTGCTACTGATGAGATGAGTGTAGCAAAGGCAGGTGCCATGTATGCCGTATGGGTCGCGCATGTGCGCTCCTTCAGATCCACCCTCATGCTTCCTAGTGTCGAAGCGTAAGGGCCGGCATACCTGTGCAAAGGTGTGGAGTGTAGTGATGGCATGTGTGTAGGGGCTTGAATCTGATGTAGGGGCCTGAATCTGATGTAGAGGGAATGAATGAATTGCATGCTGTGTTGTGTAAGGTGCAGAATGTGGGAACAACAGTTGTTGCACTGGTATGACACCGAGCAACGGGCTCGAGGGAAACTGTGCTCCTTCCAAGCCAAAGGGCTGGCTACTAGGTGACGGAGTTGCATGCTGTGTAAGGTATAGTGATGGTACAACAGGCAAAGATAACGCCTCCATCGTTGGAGCAGTGAGGAGCTGGGGTGATGGTAAGGGCAGAAGTACAATGGGGTGAGCCTGCAATGCTAAGGTGGTCTGCATCGGAACCTCAAGGGTCGAAGGAAAAGGGAGAATAAGAGGAAAGGAAAGGACCAGGTGTCCTAGCTTTTGGGCCAAGGCCAATAGATTTGAGTCTGCACAGCAGAAGACCTGTTAAAGCACAAGCCAAAAGGTAAAGGTGGAATAGGGACGAATGCTATAGCAGAAACAGTTGAAACCAACTGGAATCCAGAAGCAGGAGAGCCCAGGGAGAGGGGAGCTGATGGCAGAATCTCTAGAGCTTGTGTGATGGTCACCGGAATAGACTCGGTGATGGGCTCTAGACTGATGAATGTCTACCAACACTGCAAAGTGGGTACAGAATCTCCATGCACCTTGAAACGAAACGCATGGAGGGAAGGAGAAGTAGCCAAAGTCAAAGCAGAAGAAGGAGGCGCAAAATCTGGGACCTCCTCCACGATGACAACAAGAGACTCACAGTTTGCTGGGCCATGGCTGACCACGAGCAGGTACAAGTGGGGCTGCGGTGAAAGGCAAGCACACGAGCTCTAGGATGAGCTACTATCAGAAGTGACAAATAGCTTAGGAAACAGGAGAGAGAGGGAGAGACCGTGAGAGGCCACCAACGACGAGAACGCTCGAGCTCCGACCAAGGACCTCGCACCAAGCTACATGCGGAAGCCAGGCACGAGCAAATAGGTGTCAAAACCTAGACAAAGACAGGATGTAAATTGTTAGAGTGGTGTGAATGGCATACAATGTAGGTGAATGCCCTAGAATGCACTCTCTTACCATGCGGACACAATGGTCATTGCATGCCAAAGAAAGGGTAAAGACTCCTATTACGCATAAGGAACGTATTAGACACCCCCATGTGCTCGACAAGTTGGTCTTTTTGTCTAATTCACTCGCATGTGTAGAATGTAGGCAATTAATGCCAATCACTGTATGCCCAAAGGTGAGAATGCCATGCCATGCTTGCTATATGCTCATGTATGCTTAAAACATGTTTAAAGTATGCTTAATGTGCTTGAAGTGTGCTAAAAATGCCATGATGCGTGAGGGAAAACGATGGATGCAATCTATGTGCTCAACAACGCTGATCGTGTTTTGAACCAAGCACTTGCACATAAGAATAGTGCTAGAATGGTCCATTTGGATGCTCATAGGATCATCACACCTTGGTTCATGGTACCTCCAGGCAATAAGCATTACCCCCTTAATATGCAAACGAGAAACCAAAACACCAAAGGAATCATGTGACGCGATGGCACACAAGTGAGAAAACAAGATCGGAATGCAAGCAACAAATCGAATCGAAGGAAAGCAATGCAATGCGAGAAAACATGCTTTGTCTTGAAATCTGTTCTTCTGTGGTGTAGACACCCCAATTTTGAAGTCATTTGGCAGTAGGCTCCACCGGTTGATGCTCTGGTTAAGACCACCAAAGCCCTGGCCCATTTAAGCCCACACTAACCCACATTGGCCCATTTGGGGGTTATTTTTCTACTTTGATTTTCACAACTTTTTCCATGATGTTGAGGACTTAGGTTGACTCTACTTTTTATCCTTTTGACATCAATATGGTTTTTAGAGGTGTTCTTTACAAAAACCTCGTCATTTCATGTGATTTTCTGCGATTTTGCCGATTCATGTAGATTTCTTTGCAGTTTTCACACGTCATCTTGCACATCCATCTAGTCTTGTCATGGTACACATATTAGCATGATTAGAGCATGACCTAGGCTTAGCAAGTATTCATTCAGCCTTAGCAAGTGATTTAGGCTAGAAAGACCGAGTTTATCGGGCGCACGAGGGTGCCTAATACCTTCCTCGTGCGTAATAGGAATCCTCACCCATCCTCTGGTTAGCAGACATCCAGCCTTCGCATCCCTAGGCATTCATTCTTTTGTGGTTTTCCTCGTCTTTCCCTTAAAAGACTAGGTGGCGACTCCTTTTCTTTTCTTTTATCCTATCTTGCGCCTTCGCCATCTTGGCATGGCTGTGATCCCTTACCTCTGGCGCAACTCCGCGCCGGACCCCTGGGGCGGTATGGTCACAGAACTGGCGACTCTGCTGAGGAGTACATGATTTCGGCTTTCAAGTTAGTCTTTTTGCTTGCTTGATGAGGCTTTGGCTTCATAGGTTTGATTGTTTGCTCATTTAGCATGCCTTCTGCACTTTATTTCACACATTTGCTCTGTCACTGCACACACATGCTATGGATCTTGCCTTTCGATGTGATGGATGTTTTTTCTTTTCACAATCATGATAGCACAACACTTGCACATGCCATGATCATGCCTTTTGCTTGCTGTTTGCTTGCTTGCTTGCCTTGCTTGTGTGTTTTCTTTCCCTTTTCGCACTTGACATGCCTAGGAGAGTAGAGATGTGTTTGTTTCCCCCTTATGGTTAAAATAGAAGACACAAACTCAGAGAACAATTAATAACGCAAAACTAGAGACCAAATCAAACTCTCCCCTTGGTTAATAAAATGCAAGTAAAAAACACTAAGGCATATTGCATGATTGATCATATAGGGCATGCATTCTTCTCCCTTGAGTCCACCTACAGTCTGCGAAATGCAATTCTAGTAACCCGTTCTATAGCTTTGGTGTAGGACGTGTTGCTAGTTTTTCCCCCCTTGTCAAAGGTCGTGTTGGTGTTAGTAGAGGATACAAATCCATGCTACTGCAGGAGACGAGGCCACCAGCACACGACTCGCTCACTACCTGTGCTTTGGCCAGGATTTAGAGCGAGGACCTTTACTTTCTTGCCTGAGTCGGAGACCTATTTACCCATGTGTGATCCTGGAGTGGATGGCCTTCTAGGAAACACTTAGTTGGTGAGGGAGCGCATAATAGTTGCATCCATACGCATGTGCATTCACGCCACCATAACAACTGCATCTTATTGCTGGTTTTAGCGCAAGTAGTTTTCTTTTTTCTAGGTAGAGCGTGAGTTCCTAGGCCACTGCTCGAGCGTTCCTGCCTTGACTCCCCTATTTGCGACGCTTCGTAGCTGATCATCTTTTCCCGAGTTATTCGTCACTTTGACGATAGCTCGTCCTAGGATTCATCCTCGTGTTTACCACCGTAGTCCGGTTCTCACCCGTTCTCAGTCAACTATGGCCCAGAGCACTAGCAAGTCTCTTTCCGTCACTGTTGCTCAGGAGGGCACTTCATTTTCACTCCCTCTTACGCTTGCTGTCTCTTCAGCTGTTCACTTTGTCCCCTTCGTGCATTACAAAGGTTCTGTCCCCTACCTCGTAGGACACCCACTGACCTTGGCCAGTTTGGAGCCAGGCATTGAGTCTATCTCAGTGACCCTAACTCATGTTCCAGATGTATCACTCACGACCTCACTTTCTCAGGGTTCTTTCTCTTTCAGCACCCAGCCCACTGTGGCAACATCTCTTGCGATCTCCTTGCCTCCAAGGCAACCCATTGCTGTCCCACCTTTGACTTCGGGACCTTTGACTGTGCCATCCCTCACTGTCCCTGAGGGACCCCCTACCACACAGGCGGAATATCTGTTGGCCTCGCCCAGAAGATCGAGGGCATGGCTTTTGCCGTTCAGTCAACCATAGATCCAAACATTCCTGAGGCTCCTCGACAGCCTGCTCCGGTGTTCCAAGCATTGGCACCACCACCTCAGCCCTCACCCCAGCTCCTCATTGCACCTACATTAGGTATGACACCGCTTTCTCAGACACAACACTTCATTGCACAGCATTCTACTCCGGCATCTGGTGGCCAGCCCCATGGGTTGGTTGGAGTACAGCATCCACAGAGCCTGCAGCCTGGCACCGTACCGCTGCAGCAACTGTTACTCCCACATTCAGCTCCCACTGCCACATAAGTCTCCACTCATCCTCCTTTTACACACCATCAGGTATAGGCACCTTCACTTCCGCAATCACACCCAGCATTTTTGCACGGATATGCTAGCCCTCATGTCGCAGCACTAGGTGGCATGATGGTGGACCCGGAGGAGCATTTAGGTGCGACCCACACAACATATGTGGCTGTTCCCCTTGCTGCATCACCCTCATCAGTAGCAGCTCTAGATACCCTCCACACTAGGGTGGGTGACCTGAAGAGAGTACTTCGACAAGTGCAGGGAGGCGACCGCCAGTCCTACGGAATCCTGGACCTCTGTTACTTCCCAGAGGCGACACTCCCACCGCATTTCCAAATCCCGAACTTCGAGAAGTACAACGGTAAGGGTTGCCCTATCTCACATCTTCGGGCATATTGCGGAGATCTCACTCAGCTCCAAGCTGACAAGAGGCTGCTGATCCACCTCTTCCAGAAGAGTCTCACCGGTCCAACCCTCATGTGGTTCACGTTGCTTGACATGGGCTCGATCAAGACTTGAAACGACCTTTCACAGGCGTTCATGGATCAATATGCTTTTAATCTCGACTTGGTCCCA